>CAUYQG010184320.1:0-50233 GCA_963574415.1 Tarsius wallacei
GCCTTCCAAGTAGCTGGAACTACAGGCGTGTGCTACCACGCCCGGCTAATTTTTTGATTTATTGTAGAGATGAGGTCTCAGCAAGTTGCCCAGGCAGGTCTCAAACCCGGTTTTTTCTTTTTTAACAATTTCTTGAGGTAGAAGCTAAGTCAATGAATTGAGACTTTTCTTATGTTCTGATACAGGCTTTAGGTACTAAAACATCTTTCATTGTAATGCTTTATCTTCATCTCACAAATTTCAGTGTAGTGTTTTTGTTTTTATTCAGTTCAAAATGCCTTCTTATTTGTTTTTTGGTTCCTTCTTTGTTTTGTGGATTATTTATCAGTGTGTTCATTCCCAAATATTTGGAGATATTCCACATATTTTTTGTTACTGATTTGTGGTATAATTTAATTGTGGTCAGAAAGCATACTTTGTATGATTCAAATCCCTTTATATTTATTGAGACTTATTTCATGGCCCAGAATGTTCTCTTTTTTGGTAAATGTTTTTGTGTACACTTAAAAGAATGTGTATTCTGTTGTTTAGCTTAGTACAGTGTCTTCTTAGGTAAGGTTGGTTTATAGTGTTAAACAAATGTTCTGTATTCTTACTCATTTTAATTTTATTCTATCAGTGGTCAATTATTTAAAGCTAATAGTTAATTTCTAGCTATAATTCTGGATTTGTTTTTTTGTCCTTGCTTCATTTCATCATGCTTTTTCAAACTCTGTTTTTAGGTGCATACAAACTTTGGATTGTTATTAACCCTTGGTAAACTGACCCTTTATCATTATGAAATGACCCCTTTTATCCTGATAATACTTTTTGCTATATAATTTGCTTTCTCTAATATTACATCTATAGCTTTCTTTTAACTAAGGTTAGCATTGTACGCCTTCTTACAAATCTCTTACTTTGGTCTGTTTGTGTCCTTATATTTAAAATGTGTTTCTTGTAGGTAGCATATAATTTTGTTGAGCTTTTTAAATACAGTGTGACATTCTCTGCTCTTTAATTGGGATGTTTAGACTGTTTATGCTATTTATGTGATTATTTATGTAGTTGAGTTTTAAATCTACCATCTTTTTCTATTTCTTCTTGTCTTATCAGGCCTTTTTTTTTTTTTTATTTTTTTTTTGAGTAGGAGTACACTTTGTCCCCTGGCTGGAGTGCAGTGGCATGCTCATGGCCACCACAGCCTCTACCTGCTAGGCTCACATTATCCTTCCACCTTGGCCTTTCAAGTAGCTGGAACCACAGGAGCATGCCACCACTCCCGGCTAGTTCTTTGATTTATTGTAGAGATGAGGTCTTACCAAGTTGCCCAAGCTGTTCCCAAATCCCTGGGCAGTCTTTTCACCTCTGCCTCCCAAAGTGCTGGGATTACAGGCATGTGCCACCATGCCTGGCAGCTGTAACTGTTGTGTTGTTTAGTGTTTGCTTCAGAGCTTAGTGTTTCCTGAACTTATCAAAGATGATCTTCAAGTAAAATATAGCATCCTTTTCTATTATATAATAACCTGTAATCATTTTGGTTGCATTTCTCCCCTCCTAGCATCTATATTATTGTTGCATAAATTTTACTTCTATATAAGGTATAAGTGTCACAATATTGTTACCATTGTTTATTTAAAGTCTATTATCTTTTAAAGAAATTGAAATAATAGGGGACAAAAAGCTTAAAAAAAGATCTCCTATATGGTTACCATTTTGATTGCTCTTCATCCCTTTGTGCTCTTTCAGATTCCCCTTTGTGTTCTTTCAGACGCCTTCTCAGTATCATTTTACTTCTACCTGGAGGACTTCCTTTAGCAGTTCTTTTAGTACTTGAAATAAGTGTTACCTTTCTATTCTTGTTTTTTAAGATATTTTTGCTGCCGGGCGTGGTGGCTCAAGCCTGTAATCCCAGCACTTTGGGAGGCCTGAGCCCATGGGTTCGAGAACAGCCTGGTCAACTTGGCGAGACCATCATCTCTACAATGAATCAAAAAATTAGCCGGGTGTGGTAGCACACGCCTGTAGTTCCAGCTACTTGGAAGGAAGGCTGAGGCTGAAGGATCCCCTGACCCCAACAGGTCGACGCTGCACTCCAGCCTGGGCGACAGAATGACACTCCAACTAAAAAAAAAATAAAAATCTATATCTATATATTTTGCTAGCCATATGGAATTCTAGCCAAAAGGAATTCTTTTTTTTTTTTTTTGCTAGTCATATGGAATTCCAGGTTGGAGATTTTGCCCCACTTCTTCTGGCTTGCATTGTTTGTGATATGTACTTTGTCATTATTTTCTTCATTTGTATGTAATATGACTTGTTTTTTAATCACTGACTTTAATCTGTTCAGTTATGATGTATCTTGGTGTAGGTCTTTATCTTTCTTGTGCTTTGGGTTTGTTGAGCTTCTTGAGGTTTTGGATTTATTTTTTTCATCAAATTTGGGAAACTTTTGCAATTATTTGCTCAATGTTTTATGTACTGTACCACTCCTTTTCTCTTCTTCTACTCCAATTTCACATATATTGGGCCCTTTGAAGTTTTCCCACAACTCACCAATAGCTCTGTTCATTTTTTTTTTTTTTTACTATTCATATTTTGTTGCTCCATTTTGGATGGTTTCTATTGGTGTAGTCTCTGGTTCACTAATCTTTTGTTCTGCAATGTTTAATCTGTTAAACCTATGTAATATAGTTTTGATGTCAGACATGTTTTTTTATCTCTAAAATTATGTTTATGTATTTATTTATTTAACAGGCACTTATTAAGTTCTTAGTATGTTCCAGGTATTAGCTTTGACATATACTTTTTATTAATGACAAACATTTTTAGTGGAAGGTTGAGGATAAAAAATTGATTGAAATGGGCTCAGAAAGTACTGGAGATAGTGAATATATATGAGAAGATTGTCTTTTGAAGCACTTTTCTGTAAGAGGGTACAGAGAAACACGGTGCCAAGAACAGTATGGTGATGTTAGGGCAGTGTTTTTATAAGACGAGGGTATTTTATCACATATATATGCTGATTTATAATGATTTAGTAAAAAGGGAAAAACAGACGATACATGAGGAGAGAAGGTAACCTTAGGAAATCTTCACAAGAAGGATTAAGATTCAGTGCCCAAGTAGAGGAGAGTAGCCCTAGAATAGAGTACATCTAGGTCATTCTTTGTCTCCGGAGGGAAGTAGAGAATATATTTGGAGATTGCTTGGGAAATTTTCCAGTGATAGTTTGGAGAATATTAAAGGTTGATAGTTTGGAGAATATTAAATGCTTTGACTGCCCTTATACTTATTCACCATGTGTTTAGAAACTGGCAGTGTTCCTGGTGCTGGAGGTATAACAGTATACAATTTACGTGTTGTCCTTGCTGTAAGATGGATATTTAAATAAGACAGGAAAATAGTATGTGCCAGTGTTTAGAATAGTTCCAGGTACATACTAGCTATTTAGTGAATGTTTGTTGGCAGAATTTGGGCATATATGCTGAAGTAACTGTGTTTAGATTCTTGATGTTTCTGAAATACCTCAGTTAGCTACTTACTGATTATTGCCTAGATAGGTTGTTTTTACAGATAGCTAATCTCATTATCTGAATTTTCAGTGGATGCAACTTCATGTGTAATATAGTTTAAAGCTTTATATGAAGTTTAAGGCTTTAATAGCTACTTATTCTCCTTGTGTACTAGCTGTATGGACCAGATCCAATGGGAGGACAGCAAAGGGAGAAAGTTGCTATACCTAGGGAATTTGAAGAGGTGTGTATGAGCGCCAGCAAGACATGGAAGATAAGGAGCATATCAGAAAAGACTTCACACCATTGATAGGTCTGAAACAGCAGTTCACAGGTGGCACGTGGTATGAAGTTACATTTAGGACCATATTGGGGAGCTAATTTACTCTATCCATATAATTCACTTAAACGTCCTTGAATTTATCCCATTTAAAAACAACAGCAGGCAGTTAGTCTATTCCAGCAGTCCCCGACCTTTCTGGTATCAGGGACCAGTTTTGTGGAAGACAGTTTTTCCATGAATGGGGGTGGGTGGGAGGGTGGGGTAGAATCGTCAGGCATTAGATTCTCATAAGAAGCTCCCAACCTAGGTCCCTCCCATGCACAGTTCACAATGGGGTTCGTGCTCCTATGAAAATCTAGTGTAACCTCCAGTGGTCACAGTCAAAGCTGCTGCTTGCCCGCTGTGTGGCCCAGTTCCTAACAGGCCACAGACCAGTACCAGTCTGAGGCCTGGGGGTTGGGGACCCCTGCTGTATTCCATACTACTCCCAGGCACTTTTGATTGGAGCTAAACTTATTAAAGATTGGTTCATATTTGCTGCCTGTTTTCTTTCTTCCACTTTCTCCTCAATTCAGCCAATTTACCCTTGCCTCCACCCTCAGTATTCTACCCAAACTATTTTAATTCAGATTACCAGTGGTCCATTTTGACAAATCCAATTAGCATTTTTTATTTCTCATGTTCAATGGATTTCTCATGAGCATTGCATATTGCTTAAATCTATATTTTCTTAATCTCCCAGTATACATTGCTCATTTGAATGCACTCTTTTCTCCCCTACATCTGCTTCTATTACTAAAAGTTTACCAGGTATTTTGCTAGGTGCTATAAGGAATTACAGAAGAAGAAATTTGTTTTGCCTCAGTGTACCAAACATTTGGTTGTGAAAATTAAATTTTAAAAAAGAAAGTAATATGAGTTATTTATTAGTGTTTAATTGGGTATGTAGTTGTGTGTGGCACCATATTTAAGCCTAAGTTGTCTTCTCTTTGTACCCTGTTCTTCTTTTCCTAGCACATCCTTACCTAGGTGCTTCATAATATCTTCCCCTAGCCCATCTCCTTTCATCTTTTCCTCTCCCTCCATGTGCTACTGTTGATGTAGTGGTTGATTTAACAGGAATTACAAAAACAGAACCCAGGCAAGGCAAGAGTAGTGGTACCACAAGTGCAGGTTATGTACAGTTTCAATATGGCTGCAACTATGTTGAAGCCCAGAGTGTCCACAATACTCTGGATTATCTTCAACTTAGTTTTAAAATCATATTCTTGCCAGGCACTGTGGCTCAAGCCTATAATCCCAGCACTTTGGGAGGCCAAGGTGAGAGGATTGCCTGAGCCCAGGGGTTCAAGACCAGCCTAGGCAACTTTGAGACCTCATCTTCACAATAAATCAAGAAAAATTAGCTGGTCATGTCACACATGCCTGTAGTTCCAGCTGCTTGGAAGACTGAGGCAGAAAGATCACCTGAGCTGAGCCGAGCAGGTAGAGACTGAGGTGGCCGTGAACAGCATGCCACTGCACTCCATCCTGGGCTACAGAATGAGACTCTTGACTCAAAAAAAAAAAAAAGATCATATTCTTTACAATAGTTTGTAATAAAGTAAGGGGTAATCACTGTTTGTTTCATGATGTCAGAGTTACTTAAAGATGAGTTAGACATCTCTCTTTTTTCTCCCTTTTACACACACACACACACACACACTCACACACGTCCCAAATATACCAGATCTTTTCATAGCATATTTTTTTAGACAAACTCTCATGTCTCCTCAGAGTGAAGATGATATTTTAACAATGAATGAAAAAAGTAACTGCTTCTTTAAAAATATATACTCATGCTAGGAAAATAACATGTAATAACATCATCGTGTTTTTCAATTTTTTGTTAACAAAAATCATAGTGAATATCATGTGCAAACTGTCATGTTGGAAACAGACTTTTCTATTTTGTAGGCTTGAACCTTTTGCTAAAAATATTAAAACACAATCTTTGAATTCATTTTCCTAGGAAACTGATGTACATCAGGGAACATGGAAATCTACTAGTTCAACTTTGGTAGAAACCTTTATATGATTAAGAGAAAGGATAGAAAGTTCGGTACCGTCATTTTTTTTAAGTTGGGGTCTCACTCTGTCGCCCAGTCTGGAGTGCGGTGGCATGATCACAGCTCACTGCAGCCTCAACCTCTTAGATTCAAGCTATTCTTTCGCTGCAACCTCCCATGTAGCTGCTACTACAGGTTCACGCCACTATGCCCAGCTAAATTTTCTATTTTTGTACAGATGAGGTTTTGCTATGTTACTCAGGCTGGTCTCAAACTCCTGGGCAGTCTTCCCGCCTCAGCCTCTCAAAGTGCTGGAATTATAAGCATGAGCCACTGTGCCTGGCTGGTACCATGATTTAATAAGCATAGGATTTCTTCCATTTGTATGTCTTTGTGACATCCGTTGAAACCAAATATCAAAATTAGCCAATCTTAGTTTCATACCTTTGAAGCACTATGTTTTTGTATGTGTGTAAGAAAAGTTTTGTTGTCACTAATGAATCAAATCTTAAAATTATTCTAAAAATTTTACTTATTTTTTATCTTAGCCCACTAAAATTGTAAGCATTTGGGGGTGTTTTTTGTTTGTTGTTTTTTTTTGTTTTTGAGATAGGGTCTTGCTCTGTCACCCAGGCTGGAGTGCAGTGGTGTGATCATAAGTCTCTGTGAACTCCTGGGCTCAAGCGATCCTCTCACCTCTTCCCAAGTAGCTAAGATTACAGGCATGCGCCACCACATCAGGCTAATTTTTAAATTTTTTATAGAGAACAGGGCCTTGCTGTGTTGCCCAGGCTGGTCTTGATCTCCTGGCCTCCAGTAATTCTCCTATCTGAGCCTCCCAAAGTGCTGGGATTGCAGGTGTGAGCCACGTGCTTGGCCCAGAATTGCAATATTTAAATCTTATAATGTATATGTTAGTTAAGGAGTAATGCATACAATATATATATTTTGGAAGGGAGGGAGGAAAAATATATATATGTATATATATATATACACACACATATTTTGGGGATACAAATGGAACACTTTTTTAGTAATAGAGTGCATGATCAAAAATGATTGCCTACCAACTTGTTTAAGATGTAATCACCTTTACTTGTACTATTGCAGTAACCTCCTAATAGGTATCTTCCATTCTAGCTTTCCTCCTCTTAATAACCAAGATGGTCTTCACAATGTGCAGGTAATTGTATAACTCTTCCACGTAATAAACTGCACACATATGATCTTTAGTATAGTCTCTAAGGTCTATAAATTATATAAGTCTAGCTTCTTAGGTCTTCAGCTTCATTTCTCACCACTCTTCTCCCTGTACTTTTTCTTCTCCATGGGCCGCCTTTAAGTCCCTTATACCAGCTGTGCTCTTCCCCTTCCTGGCTTTTACAAATGTTTTTTCTCTTCCCAGAGCTCTTCTCTATCTCCTCATTTCTCAGTTTATTTCCTACATATCCTTCTAATCTCAATCTGGATGATAGATACTTCCTCTGGGAAGTTTTTGCTCATCATCCTGGCTAGATCTCATACACACACACACACACACGTGCACAATTATAAATCCTCTTTTTATAATTATGTGTGTATATTTGCCCTTCATTGTATTTACAGCAATTGCCATTTTAACTTTTATTTACATAGAGAAAAGATAGTGTTACATTAGTGAGTGTATATTTGGTGACCAACTGACTACTGTCAGAGATGAGAGAAAGGAGTCAGAGATTACTTAGAAGCAGGGGCTATTAACTTTTAGGTCATTTGCCACGTAAATTAGTATAAAATAATAAGGAATTCAAGGTGGTAAAGGAATCTTCATTTTATTTTAATTGTTATTATTTTTAGTTGCAGTGTCTGTTGCCCAGGCTGGAGTGCAGTGGCATGCTCACAGCCACTGCAGCCTCAACCTACTGGGTTTGGGCTATCCTTCCGCCTCAGCCTTCCAAGTAGCTGGAACCACAAATGCACGCTACCATTCCTGGCTAATTTTTTGATTTATTGTATAGATGAAGTCTTGTCAAGTTGCCCAGGCTGGTCTTGAACCCCTGGACTCAGGCAGTCATCTTGCCTCCACCTCCCAAAGTGCTGGGATTACAGGCATGAGCCACCACACCCGGCTAGGAATCTTCATTTTAAACAAAATTCACAAGAGTGATCTCTTGGCCACTACTATGAAAAAAATTTTTTAAGAGTGCTATTGAGAATATAATTCACTTACCATGTAATTCACCCACTTAAAGCATACAATTCAGTGGTATCGAGTGTAGTATTTATAGATTTACGCAACCATCATCACAATCAATTTTAGAACATTTTCATCAACTCAAAAAGAAAATACCCTTTAGCTATTATCTTCTTTCCCTCTGTCCTCCATCCCAATCCTAAGCAATCACTAGTTTACTAATCTGCCTTATCTCTATAGGTTTTCCTGTTTTTAGGCATTTCTTATCATTGGAATCATATATTATATGATCTTTTGTGACTGGATTCTTTCCCTTAGCATAATGTTTTCAAGGTTCAACTAAATTGTAGCATGTTGTCAGTACTTCATTCCTTTTTATGACCAAATAATATTTCATTGTATGGATATATATTACATTTTGTTTATACTTTCATCAGCTGATGGACATTTGTATTGTTTCTACTTTTGGCTAGTATGATTAATGCTGCTGTAAACATTCATGTAGAAGTGTTTTTCTTGATTATATATCTAAGGGTAGAATTGCTGGGTCATGTGGTAACTGTGCTAAGTCATTTAAGGAATTACCAGAATGTTTCCAAAGCAGCTGCGCAATTTTACATTCCTACCAGGGTTCAGATTTCTCTGCTTCCTTATCTGCACTTATCTGTCTTTTTTATTCTCGTGTGAAATAGTATCTCATTGTGAGTTTGTTTTGTATTTCCCTGATGACAAGTAATATCAAATATCTTTTCATGTGCTTATTGACCACTTCTTCTTGGAGAAATATTTATTCAGATCCTTTTCATATTTTTTTTTCATTGAGTTGTCTTTTTATCCTTGAATTATAAGAGCTCTTTATAATATCTTGTGGATACCAGTCCTTTAACAGATACATGATTCACAAATATTTTCTCCATTCTGTGAGTTATCTTTTCACTTTCTTGATGGCATTCCTTGAAGAACAGTTCTTATTTTGATAAAGTTCATTTTATCTTGGTAAATTCCAGGTCATTTAGATTGGGCATCGTATTTTCTTCTAAGAGTTTTATAGCTTTAGCTTTTACATTTAGGTTTTGATCCATTTTGAGTTAACTTTTTAATATAATGTGATGTAAAGGTCCAACTTTATTCTTTTGCATATGGCTTTTCAGTTGTCCTAGCATCATTTGTTGAAAAGACTATTCTTTCCGTGTTTAATGGTCTTGGCATCCTCTTGAAAATCATTTGACTATAAATGTAGGTTTATAATGGTTTTTTTTTTTTTTAGCAATTAAACTATATTTTAGCTTTTTAAAAAGACTGGATTGCTGTTTCACAGATAATTATGTAATTGAAGAAAGATTATACTTATTTTTAAACTGGCTTTAAAGGGGTATTTGTGTAATTTTGGTACTACATCTAGTATCACAGTCTTAATGTGGAAAAATGCACATATGAAAACAGCTCTTCTCATCATGAAAGTTGAGTTTAGAAAGCCACGTTTTTTTCTCATGGCACTTCCTGAGTGCCAGACACTATGCTGTCATAGTATATGAAAGTACTTATCAAGAAGTGTCTGACAGTCTCTTCCGTAAGCTGCTAATTTTTTATAAGATATTGGGAACAGGGAGGGAGAAGGGGTAAAATGATGTACGAATATCCAATGTGGGTTTTTTTTAGCGCATAAAAATAGTCCATATTTTTAGTGTATGTAGGTTGTACAGCTATTTTTTCCTAGTAAACTGTTTTTAGTACTAGCATTTAAAAAATTAAGCATATTCTAAGTTAAGATATGAATACCATGGATGTTGCTGAAAAGAAATGAATGGTAAAGAAAGACTAATGGGTATCTTGTTGCCTTTGTATTAATCTTTGGGAAAGTCCGGTATTGACCACAAAATTGCCAAGGCTGATCAGACAGAATCATTACATTCTTTCAGTGCTTTTCTTTTCATACTTGAAGCATTTCTATGTAATTTGAAACATTTTTCACTAATGAACCTTTCTCTTTTAGTGTCACTTCTTATATAACTTTATGTTTCTTTTTCTTAGGAGTCTCAGCAGTCCAATTTTGGCCCTGGAGAACAAAGTGAGTATTTTTTTCCTCTTTGTTTTCAAAGTAAGCTATTTATTGAGCATTAAATCTCAGGTTTGCACTATATATTGCTTTAATAATTCTTTTCCCTTTTTTGTCTCATCCTAATTTTTATGATCTAATGGGTGGTAATGGATTGAGGTGAGCCTTGGTATGCTTTAAAAAATCAAGAACTGGAGATTGTTGGTCTTCTGGTTTGGATAGAAAGTCTGCATCTACTATACCCTCACCTTCACCCTCCCCCCATCTCCCTTGGCTTCTCAGAATTGCTTCAGGGAAGACAGATAGCCTTGGTCAAATATGGTTTCGAGAGATGTAGGTTGATAGTGGTTATGGTCAGGAACCATTGCAAATGTCTGGGCTTCACCATATAACATATCAGTTTTTTTGGCCAAGATCACAAATTTCTTAAGTAAGATATAGATTTATACTGGCTGTAAAGTATTTTGGGGGATGGAAATGTGGAACTTTCTTATCTTTAACTTGTTATCTTTGGTGATCTTAATGCAGAGATGAAATTAGTAGACCATCTCTATTAATATATTAAGCTTTCTTTATCTGTATATCCATTTCTTCTACCTTAAAGCTGTAGTTATAGAAAATAGGGACTTGACATTGTTGACATGCAGAAAATAGCTAACTATCGTCAGAAAATTTACATGTTCTCTCTTTTAAGAGTGTCTCATCCTTCCTTTTACCTCTCCGTCATTCTCTCTCCCAGAGCCTATTGGCAGATAGGATCATAAGCTGCATCTACTCTTTATTCACTTTGTGTTTTTCACTTAATTTGTTTTAGATCTGTGTCTATATCAGTATAAAGTGCTTGTTCATTCTTTTTAATGTTAAAATTGTGTTATGATATGAAAGTATAATTTATTTAATTGGTTCCCTATTTATAGACATTTAATTTATTTTCAGTTTTTGCTGTTACAAACCATGATATAATAAACATTTTTGTGTGTGTGTTTATTCCTCAAGATATACTTGTAGGGTAAATTCCTTTCTTTGGAATTGCTGGGTCAGTAGCCTTACAGTATTGATAAGATACTACTAATTGACCTTCAAAAAGATTGTATGAGTTTATAGTCCTGCCAACAGCATATGAGTGTGTCTATTTCCTCTGTACTCACCAGTGTCTTATATTGTTGAACTTGAAAGTGTTGCTGACTTTATGGATGAACAATTATATCTCATTGTTTTGATGTATTTTTTTTTTTTGAGGGTAGATCTTTTACAGCCCAAATAACTATACGTTATTTGCTGACTTTTACATTCTTTTTGTTTTAGAAAGATATAATCCTTCTAAAACTTCAAATGGGCACCAGTCTAAATCGTAAGTGTATTGCTTAATAAATCTAATATTTGTCTTTTTTGCTAAAAGTTACCTGTGCTATGTGAACATTTTGAACAGTACTTAGAAATATTCATTTTTTAAGGCAGGCGTATGTGAACTTTTGTGCAAAGGCTAGATAATGAAATAGTTTAGGCCTTCTGGGCCATCTGGTCTGTGTCCTGACTACTCAGCTCTGCCATTGTACTGTAAAAGCAGCCGTTGACCGTGAGTGTGGCTGTGTTCCAATAAAACTTAAAGTTTTCTTATTTTGTAGGTAGAACTAAGAATATACATCAAGATGTAATAGGGTGGTGTATTGTAAATAATAAATTCTAGCTCAGAGATTAAACTCCTGAATTCCTGTGATCACAAGTTAACTCAGTAAAGTAACTGTGGCCACAGTGCCAGCTCTCTATGCCATAGCCACAAACTATATTGTGACTGACCGCAGCCTGGTAGTCATGACAACTGAATATAGGAATATCTAAGAATGAACATAGATAGGCTGGTCTCAATGGCTCATGACTGTTATCCCAGCACTTGGAAGACTGAAGTGGGAAGATTGCTTGAGGCCAGATGTTCACATCCAGCATAGGCAGCATAGTGAGACTCCCGATCTCTACTAAAATAAAATAAATAAATAAATGAAAATATATGAATATAAGAAATCCTTCCCATCATATTTATTGATGTCTGGTCTGTGGTGTGGTGCTGCACAAAAGATACAAAGAATTGTACAGAAGTTAGATGGGAAAATATAGTTTATTTAGAAAGTAAATTAGAGAGAGAGGAGAGATTTACCTCCCCAAGATAGGGGTGGGGGCCAAGGCTTAGGAAAACATGGCAGCCGTAGCTCAAAAAGCCACATGGTCAGACCAGAGCTTAGTAAAGCAATGGCAAATGACTGCTTGAGGTTGAATGCTTTTAAACCTTCCCTTTGGGGGCGGGGCCGAGAGCAGGTCCTTAAGGTGGTTGGGTGGTGATCCGTTTTACGTCATCATGAAGAGTCAGGTAAGCACAGGAACTGACGTCAGGTGATAGACGACAGGCAAATGGGTGGGCCAGTCACATGACTGCTGCCACCGTGATAGAGTCTGTCTGTGCCATGAAGGTCACGAAGGGCTGATTAGGTTAACTTGGTTTAGACAAATACTTGGAATAGAAAAGCAAACTAATACAAAACAAGCTGGGGAGGGATTGTAAAACAATTATCAATAGCTATCTCTGAGAAATCTGTTATACCCTTGGCTAGTGATTAGAGGGCAAATTAAAGTGAGCTGCTACAAAAACATGACACATCTAAGCAATGTTAACATGGCTGCTTTTTTGGCTATATTGACTTCATCTTGTCCTTTCACTATCTAAGCCACTTATGTGTGCCTACTACATATGTGTATATCACTTTGGTTACTGAAGGAACAAAAGCATGCAGGACCTTGAGCAGTCTGGTAAAAGCTTTGACATATTCATATGTGTAACAGGTTCATTGAACTGCCATTATTAAATCATAAGGGCTGGACCAGACTTGGTGGCTCAGCCTGTAATCCCAGCACTTTGGGAGACTGAGGCGAGTGGATTACCTGAGCTCATGGGTTCGAGACCAGCCTGGGCAACTTGGTGGGACCTCGACTCTACCACAAATCAAAAAATTTGCCAGGTGTGGTAACTTGGTAGCCAGGTTCTGGCTACTTGGAAGACTGAGGCAGAAGGATTGCTGGAGCCCAGCAGGTCGACGCTGGGTTGGCCGTGAGTGTGCCACTACACTTCAGCCTGTGCAACAAAGTGAGACTCCGACTCAAAAAATAAATAAATAATATGGGCTGAGATAATTCAGAGGAAGTACATTTCCTTAGAGGAAATCAAACATAGAGATGGATTAAGCCCTTGTCCAAAAGAAAACTCCTTTTTCCCCATCACAGTTAATTTGGACAGTTTTTAAATTGTCTGGTTACTTTATTTCAAGGTGATCTTATGTGTGATACTTTGGACTTAGGGTCAGATTTAGAAATGTAGGTTAAACTTTGAGACAAAGTGTAAGCTGTTATTGAAGATGCCTTCTCACTGATTGTAGACTGTCATGAAATTTTAAGAAAGGTAATAGAACTACTGGTAATGATAAATTAAACATTTTTCTAGTTGTAGTTCTCCCTAACCTTTGTATTAATTTTTCCTCTCCTATAAAAAGACAAGGAATGTTCTATAGGTTACTAGGTAGATTTTTTTTTTTTTTTTTTTTTGAGTTGGAGTCTGTCGCCCCGGCTGAAGTACAGTGGCAGGCTCATGGCCACCACAGCCTCAACCTGCTGTGCTCAGGAGATCCTTCTGCCTAAGTCTTCCAAGCAGCAGGTGCATACTACCATGCCCAGCTAATATTTTGATTTATTGTAGAAATGCAGTTTTGACAAGTTGTCCAGGCTGATCTCTAACCCCTGGACAGTTCTCTTGCCTCCACCTCCAGAAGTACTGGTATTGCAGACATGAGCCACCACTTCTGGCCTTACGTAGATTTTAAGTTTAGTGGTTTTGATCTTATGGCTTTAAGGAAAATGTTTTGGTTTTTGTTTTTTGAATCGTGTGTGTGTTGCTCTGTCGCCTAGGCTAGAATACGTGGCACAATCACGACTCACCACAGCTTTGACTTCCTGGCCTCAGGTGATCCTTTACCTCAGCTTCCCAAGTAGCTGGGGCTGCAGGCATGCACCACCATACCCAGCTAATTTTTTTTAAGTTTTGTGAAACCAAAGTCTTACTATTTTGCCCAGTCTGGTGTCAAACTCCTGGGCTCAAGCAGTCCTCCCGCCTCAGCTCCAAAGTGCTGGGATTACATAGGCGCGAGCTACTGGACCCGGCCACTTTAAGGAAAACTTAAACTTTCAGTTTTACTTTTTTTTTTTTTTTTTTGAGTTGGAGTCTCACTCCTTTGCCCAGGCTGGACAGTGGCACACACACGGCCACCACAGCGTCGACCTTCTGGGCTCCAGCGATCCTTCAGCCTTCCAAGTAGCCGGAACTACAGGTGCGCGCTATCATGGCCGGCTATTTTTTATTTTATTGTACAGACGAGGTCTTGCCAAGTTACCCAGGCTGGTCTCAAACCCGTGGGCTCAGGCAATCCACTCACCTCGGCCTCCCAAGGTGCTGGGATTATAGGCTGAGCCGAGCCCATCCCAGTTTTACTTTCAAAAACAAATTTCAGAAATGATTAGCTTATAGTATTTATGTGTGTTTCTTAATTGATTTGAATTTTGATCAAGGAAAGTTTAGAACCTATAGTTTGAAAAATACATACATGGTCGTTTTTGCTATATAGTCAAGGCTCTTACCCAAAAGAGGTAGGTAGTAACCTTGTAGGTTACTTCTACAGAGGACTAGCAAGATGTTTATGATTTAGAACTTTGGCTTAGGAAGTGTTCTGATTTTCACAGTTGCCCATTTTCACATGCCTGTAGTTCTGGCTACTTGGAAGGCTAAGGCGGAAAGATTGCCGGAGCCCGGCAGGTCAACGCTGGGGTGGCCGTGAGTGTGCCACGGCACTCCAGCCTGGGCAACAGAGTGAGACTCAAAAAAAAATAAAATAAAATAAATAATGAATATGTGCTTGTGTACAGTTAGAGAAAAGTTAGAGATAAAAAGTGAATATGAGAGTTTATAGAAAGTGGCTTTTATTTGTTAGAAAAGATGAATAATTTACTCATGGAAAGGTTAGAGTTTATGACATGCTTAAATTCCTTCTTTTTAAATTATTAGTCTGAGCTATGAACCAAACCAGACAGTGTAAGACTTACTGATTTTTTGTTTTTCATTTAAGTCTTTGGCTTAATCACCACAGTGCTTATTTCTAGAATTATTGGTAGATATTTAATACTCTGTCATACCCTGGTATACTGCTCTACAAATAATAATCCTTTCTGCCTTTTTCCTCTAGTATGTTAAAAGATGACTTAAAACTAAGCAGCAGTGAAGACAGTGATGGGGAACAGGTGTGTGATTTTGTTAGTCTCATATAGTATTTGTTTTCATTGTATTTTATAAAAAATTATACTAGAATGATACATTTTATGTTCCAATTGTTTAAAATAAGTTTCTTCTATAAGGTTTCTTTTTTTTTTTTGTAGTTTTCTGCTCTGTCTTTGAATCTCCATTTTTCTTATTTTTTTAAATAGCTTTTCCTTAACATTTATTATGGATTAGAACATACTTGTATAGCAGGAGATCATTGACAAAAATATTAACAAAGCTTTTGATCTTATCCTGGCAGTTCAGTTATTCTTTAGGTAAAAACAGTATAAGTACTAAGTAAACATTGATGAATACATTAGAGAAGTCAGTTTTTCTATTATGAGTTCAGGTATTGTTCACATGAAGCACATAGAATACTATTTATTCATTCACAGACTTCTTAATGTTTTAATTTTAGGATTGTGATAAGACAATGCCAAGGAGTACACCAGGAAGGTAGGCATCCTTTTATTTATTTATTTATTTATTTATTTATTTATTATTTGGAGATTTGGGGTCAGCTTAATAATATTGTAGGGATATAGTAAGTGACCTTATAAAAAAGATTAAAAGTAAATTTTGTCAATTGTGGTGGTGGTTGTACAACTTTGTAAATTTACTAAAGTCATTGAGTTATACATTTAAAATGAATAGTGTGTAAATTATTTCTCAATTTTTTAAAGGTGAATATTATCAGCTAAATAGCATATCAGAAACTTTTTAAAGGAAGTATTTATTTCATATACAGTGAGGTTCTAGATTCATAGAATTGTAACATCCTGACAAATAGTAAACATTTTAAATAAAGTTGGTTGTCAAATTTGGATGCTTTCCTATTGTCAGTATTTAAAAATTTTTGGTCATTTATATGCTTTATCTCTTTTAGTAACTCTGAGCCTTCACACCATAATAGTGAAGGAGCAGATAACTCGAGGGATGATTCTAGCAGCCACAGTGGATCTGAAAGCAGCTCTGGATCTGACTCAGAGAGTGAAAGTAGTTCCAGTGACAGTGAGGCAAATGAGCCATCTCAGAGTGCATCTCCGGAGGTGAGAGGCAGAAGGGGCTACCTCCCATAGGTCCTCTCAAGGCCCTTGGTGATATCCAGTTAAGACCTGATTCAAATATGAAAGGTGAAGGAAAGAAAGTTACATATTCTGATAAAAAGAAATTGAACTGTGTACCTCAGAGGGAACCTAAATATTTCAGTTTCTTTGTTATTTGAATAAATTTGGTTTAGAATAGGAATTACCTGGTGTCATATTGTAGGTTATAAAAAATATTGTATTTCTCTAGTTTGGTCTTTATTTCTGTGTCTCAACGTGGTACTTGATGTTTTGCAGTTATTCTTGATTTTTAAAAAAGAGTCTTACATAGTATGGTTTTGCTATAGCTTGATAAAATGCAGTTAAAAATCTCCCTTGGGTACCTACGTCATTTTTTTTACTTTCCAGAATTACATATACTATATGGTCATTTGTAATAGTACCTTTGAGATTGGATTCTTTTTTGAGTCAGAGTCTCACTCTGTTGCCAAGGCTGCAGTGCAGTGGCAAGCTCACGGCCATTGCAGCCTCGACCTGCCGGGCTCAGGCAATCCTTCTGGCTCAGCCTTCCAGGTAACTGGAACTACAGCCACACACCATCACGCCCAGCACATTTTTTGATTTATTATAGAGACAAGGTCTTGCCAGTTTGCCCAGGCTGGTCTCAAACCCGCAGGCTCAGGCAATCCTCTCACCTCGGCCTCCCTAAGTGCTGGGATTACAGGCTTGAGCCACCACGCCAGCCTGAGATTGGATTCTTAACAGGAATATTTGCAACTTAAAGGTTACTGATAACAATAAGTTTCTCTTCTCATTCCAGTGGTTAGAGGTAATAGTCAATACTTAGCCCTTTGCTTTGGTTCAGACAGAGCCATGAAAAGCAAATACATTTGTTATATTAGGCATGGTATTTTTTTCCTCTTCCTTAAGATTGTTAAGGGAGACAGCTCAATATTAAAAAAAGCATATATATTTCTGTTTTTCAGCCTGAACCACCACCAACAAACAAATGGCAACTTGATAACTGGTTAAATAAAGTGAACCCACATAAAGTGTCACCAGCTTCTTCAGTGGACAGTAACATTCGATCATCTCAAGGGTACAAAAAGGAAGGCCGAGAGCAGGGCACTGGGAATAGCTACACTGATCCAGGTGGACCTAAAGAAACAAGTTCTACTACTCCTGGACGAGACTCCAAAACCATCCAAAAGGGATCAGAAAGTGGGCGTGGAAGGCAGAAATCTCCTGCACAGAGTGACAGCACAACACAGAGAAGAACTGTAGGCAAAAAACAACCCAAAAAGACTGAGAAGGCAGCAGCCGAAGAGCCTCGTGGAGGCCTGAAGATAGAAAGTGAAACTCCTGTAGACATAACTACCAGCATGCCCTCCAGCAGACACAAAGCAGCCACCAAAGGCTCAAGAAAACCCAACATAAAAAAGGAGTCTAAGTCTTCCCCACGACCTACGACAGAGAAAAAGAAATACAAGTCAGCGAGTAAATCTTCCCAGAAATCAAGGGAAATCATAGAAACAGATACCTCATCCTCAGATTCGGATGAAAGCGAGAGCCTTCCTCCTTCCTCACAAACTCCTAAGTACCCTGAGAGCAATAGGACTCCCGTTAAACCCTCCTCGGTGGAGGAAGAAGATAGCTTTTTTCGGCAACGAATGTTCTCTCCTATGGAAGAGAAGGAACTTCTTTCACCCCTCAGTGAACCTGATGACAGGTATCCACTTATTGTGAAGATTGACCTGAATCTCTTGACTAGAATACCGGGAAAGCCTTACAAAGAAACAGAGCCACCCAAGGGGGAAAAGAAAAATGTGCCAGAAAAGCACACGAGAGAGGCTCAGAAACAAGCTTCAGAAAAAGTTTCCAACAAGGGAAAGAGGAAGCATAAGGTTTGTAAAGGGTTTTTGTCATTGTTGTTGGTTTTGAAATAGGAGAATGTGAAATGCTATGGAAATCTCAGTAAGCCACAGAATAACAAGGTGGGTCATGAGCTGTGAGGGAAAACAGTGGGTAAGCCCAAGGCACACTTGAGGCTACATACAGATCAGTCTCTTAAGGACTTCTGTGCTTCTGCCTGTCTCCTTCAATAAAGCAGCATTGTTTCTAATGAGGTAAGAAATGATGCGGTGCTTCTGTTCATTGAGTGTGCTAGCCAGTGTAGAGGTGAGAGGAGCAGAAACTACAAATTGGCCTTTGCGACATTCTTAACATTTTGGTTGCAAGTGTTTTTTTGTTTGGATATGTACTTTCCAGATTGTCACAATTCTTTTTTTTATTTTTGTTTTTTGTTGTTTTTTTTTTTTGAGTTGGAGTCTCACTCTGTCACCCAGGCTGGAGTGCAGTAGCACACTCACAGGTACTGCAGCTTTGTCCTGCTGGCTCAGGCGATCCTGCTGGCTCACGCGATCCTGCTGGCTCAGGCGATCCTTCTGCCTCTGCCTACCAAGTAGCTGGAACTGCAGACATGCGCTACCACACCTGGCTAATGTTTTCTGATTTTGTAGAGACAAGGTCTCACCAAATTGCCCAGGCTGGTCTCAAAACCCTGAGCACAGGCAATCCTCTCACCTCGGCCTCCCAAAGTGCTAGGATTACAGGCTTGAGCCACTGGGCCCAGCTTTGCCATTCTCTTCTGTCTTACAACCACACAGGGTAACACTTTTCATATTACTGATTCATTCCAGCTAAAAAAATTGACTCACCAATTTTGACACATCCTTAAGAATTTCACTAATTCGCAGCCTCTATACTCCAGCTTTTTTCCATTAACAAAACTCAGAACTAAAAACATTTCTGGATGTGGTAGCATGCGCCTGTAGTCCAGCTACTCTGGAGGCTGAGATAGGAGAAACTCTTGAGTCCAGGAGTTGGAAACTGCAGTCAGCTAGCTAGGATGGTGCCACTGCACTCCAGACTGGGCAAGAGCGAGACCCTGTCTCAAAAACAAAATAAATCAGAAAAGAACTAAAAACATTTCTGGCATATAGCCTGCTCTCATCCCTAAATACTTCCAAGGTAATTTGGGTTTAAAGACAAAGCTTGGTATACATTTAAGGTCAGCTTTTTTTAGACCCAGGAAATGTGAAAACTCACAGATGTCTATCATTTGAGGACAATAGTCATATATTGAAAAGAACTAAGTAACTTACATATATAGATGGAGACTCTGGAAAAAGCTTAATCTTTTCAGTTCTAGTGAGGAATTTTTAGGGGAAAGTACATTATAAGATCATCTATATTGAAGAAAACTATAATTTCCCCTATAATATATATACATGTATGATTGTAAAAGACTGAAAGTTAAGCTTGAGCAGATGAATAAATAGGTGCCAGAATGGTCTTACCAGGTAGACTTAACAACACAAACCGCAGACCAGGGACAGTGGTTCATGCCTGTAGTCCCAGCTACTCGAGAGGCTGAGGTGGGAGGATCACCTGAGCCCTGGAGGTCAAGGCTGCAATGAGCTGTGCAATGTAAATCCCAACTGACCTGAGAATTACATATAGGATAGGAAAAGCAGAACATTTTGTTAAAATGAAGTGAGCCAGAAATATTTTTCTCTCTCCTTTTCTTAAAACCACAGTACCATGTGCAGATGATGTATATTCAGACAAATTAGACTAATGTCTCACTTTTTCCTTTTTTGAAAAAAATTAAAGTGGTTCACATTTGAATTTCTAGAAAACTGAAACTTAATACTTTCCATACTATAGCTAATGAGTATAGGAATGCTGTACTCGTAAGCAGTTGAGGACTGCTAGGCCCTGTAACCCACAGCCTCAAATTACTGGACTTGGTTATGGGATTAATTCATAGATTTTCATAGAATAAGAGCTTGTATATGATAGACTCTGCTGTTTAGGAGACTAGGATTTTTTAATGGAATAAAAGCATGGTTCTTTTGTGCTTAGAAAGTATTACATTTTTTATAAGATTAAAACACTCAAATTATAATATAGAAAGTAAAAATCCTTTGTGCTTTTTTGTTTAAGTTTTGTAATGTGTATAACTTGTAATTAAAAATCTCCTTCCTCTAAAAGATGTGCTCCATATCTTATTGGCATAAATTCTTCTAAAATGTTTAGTATCACTATCTATAAGCCAATTTTTTCTTTTATAAAACACCAGGAAACTCATTTTTTATTTTTTAGATTTATGACTTTGGTAAAATAAAGTGCCAGGGGCAATACCTGGAGTTTTATAAAGCACACAATAATTGAGAGGAGACCCAGTCAAGGGTAATGAAGGATGTAGATTCCTTTTTTCATGCTTTCATTTGTCCATCTTTAATCATTTGTATAGGGAACAGACTCTTGTTATAGCAGAATGTTTGCATTTTTGTACCCTGATATTTGAAGTACAAGAAAAACTTAAGAGTTACCTAGGAAAGTAGCATTGGCAGTATAGGGGCCTACCACTTATGTCTTTAGCCATAAAGTTATTAGGCTTGGCTATTAACAAAAGGAGAGCTTTACAGCTGTTGGTGAAGATCTAAAAGAGTTGGAACTTCCGTACAGTGCTGGTGGGAATATAAAAATGATGGAGCTGCTTTGGAACACAGTTTGGTAGTTCCTGAAAAAGTTAAACAGAGTAGCTTTATGACCAAGCAATTATATTCATAGATATATGCCTAAGACAATTGAAATCATATGTCCACACAAAACCTTGTACTTGGAAGTTCATAGTGACATTATTCATATTAGCCAAAAAGTAGAGACAACCTGGATCACCATCAGCTGATGAATAGGTAACTAAAATGTGATATGTCCATGCAGTGGAATACTGTTCAGCCACAAATGGGATTGCAGTACTGATCCATGCTTCCGCATGTAAAAATATTACACTAAATGAAAGCTAGTCACAAAAGACCATATATATTGTATAATGACATTTATATGAAATGTCTAGTATAGGTAAGTTCATAAAGACAAAACATGATTGCTGGGATCTCAGGGGAGCAGAAAATGAGAATGATTGCTAACGGGTATGGGATGTCTTTTTGGGATGATGAAGATATTTTAAAGCCGGATTTAGTGGCTCATACTTGTAATCCCAGTACTTTGGGAGACTGTGGTGAGAGGATAAACCGAACACAGACATTAGAGGCCTGCCTGGGAAACCTAGCAAGATCCTGTCGCTTTATTTTAAAGGGTAAATTTTATGGTATGTGAATTATATTTTAATTACAATCCCCCCATACATACACACACACACACACACACACACACACACACACACACACACACACACACACTTTCTCTCTCTCTCTCCCACATCATTATATTGAAAAGATGCCATCTTTTTAATTTTGTATTTTAAAGATGGTGGGGTACAGTTCAGGGTTAAGTTTACAAAGGTTCATTATGCAGGTACCCTTGCTGATGAGGAGTGCCCCCCTTACCCTGGCAGAATCCCACTACTGCCAGTCCTGCCCCACCCCCAGCAATTTCTCACTCCTGACAATCCTTTTCTTATAGTATTATAATTGTTCAAGGTCCACTTATGAGTGATAACATGTGACACTCAGTTCTTTGTTTCTGTGATAGATCACTCCATATTATATAGCCTCTAAGTCCATCCAAGTTGCTGTGAGGTTCTTAATTTTGTCCTTCTTCATGACTGCATAATATTCCATCGTGTATATGTACCACTTTTTTTATCCAGTCTTCTTTCGATGGGCAGCACAGTTGGTTCTGTGTTTTTGCTATTGTAAGTAATGCTGCAATAAACATGCATGTGCAGGTATCTTTTTCATAGAGTGATTTGAGTTCCTCTGGGTATATTCCAGTTAGGGGGATTGCAGGGTCATATGGGAGGTCGATTTTTAGACCTTTTAGGAATCGCCAAACTGTTTTTCACAGAGGCTGTACTAGTTTACACTCCCACCAACAGTATAGAAGTGTTCCCTTTTCCCTGCGTCCTCTCCAGCATCTGTTGTTTTTTGAGTTATTGATGATGACCATCCTGACTGGAGTTAGGTGGTATCTCAGTGTAGTTTTAACTTGCAATTCTTGGATGACTAGTGAGGGTGAGCATTTTTTCATGTGTCTGTTGGCTGTTCGTAAGTCTTCTTTTGAGAAGTGTCTATTCATATGAAAAGATGCCATCTTAAAGTTTACAGGAAATCTGTTTAAGTGCTTAGGTTCTGTGTGTCTAAAACAAGAAACCTCTTCTCGGTCTTAAGTCCTAATTTTTTGAATGTTGTTTAAATGAATCCTCTCACTTCTCTTTTATCTTCTTTCTGTTTGGGGGTGACTAGTGCTGGAAACTGAGGTTAGGTGAATAAAAATCAGACCTAGTCGCTGCTGTTTTCTGTTTTTCATCCAGAATGAAGATGATAGCCGAGCCAGTGAGAATAAGAAACCTAAAACAGAGGAGAAGAATTCAGGAGGCCACAAGCCATCCAGCAACAGAGAGTATGTCTCAAAAACATTGCACACCAGTATTGTTTTTATTATTGGTACTGGGTACTTTGTAATGTACTCTCAGAGTGTTCCTTTTAGTAAACATGTGTCTCATACATGCACACATACATATATACATACCTAATAGTGGAAACTTTTAGTTAATAGGGATGAAAAACATTTAAGATTTAGGTACTTCTTCCTCTTTTGGCAGGGTAGAGGTGACTATGGAGTAAGAATTAAAGTAAAGCGTTGCCACTTTCTGATTAGATGGCAAGTTTATCTAAAACTTCCAAGAAACTAGTTGCTAACTTATAAGCAGAAATCTCTTCATTCACCATTCACCCATTTGTTCATTTACTCAACAAATATTTATTGAGTACTTATTGTGTGATAGGTTATGTTTTTTGGCACTGGATGTACAACCATGGGAGGAAAAAACAGACAAGATGCCTGCCTTCATGGATTTTACAGTTTTATTTTGTTTTGCAGAAACATGTGTCCTAGTAACCAAATTGGGAAAAACAAATTTGTCTTAAAAGCAGGCAAAGAGGAATGAAAAAAATCCTCATCCCTTGTATTACTGTGTGGAGAAATTAGGGCATTTGTTTGGTTTGGCAGGTCATCTAAGCAGAGTGCTGCAAAAGAAAAGGATTTGTTGCCTTCTCCTGCTGGACCTGTTCCTTCAAAAGATCCTAAAACAGAGCATGGCTCTCGGAAGAGGACTATTAGTCAGTCTTCTTCCTTAAAGTCAAGCAGTAACAGCAACAAGGAGAATAGCAGCAGCAACAGCAAAAACAGTTTCTCCACGTCTAAGCAGAAGAAGACTGAAGGAAAGACTTCCAGTAGCTCCAAGGAGGTTAAGGTAAGGTGTTGGGGGCCTGAGGCTTTTGAAAATCACGCTTGTTGCCATATGATTTCTCTGAGGTGACACTTTGCTTTGAAATTACTGTAAACATCTCATGAAATGTATAAGCCTGTGTATTTTATTCTCTGGTGATTTATGCACTGCATTTTAATCCTGATGATAAATGTATACACTGATGTGAGACTATGAAAGCAGTAAGTCAGCTGGGCACATACATATTGAGATAAAAACCACTAGGCATGGCTGGGCACAGCACTTTGGGAGACTGAGGATGGAGAATTGCTTGAGCCCAGGGATTTAGGACCCGCCTGGACAACATGGCAAGAACCTGTCTTAACAAGTATCTGGACATGATAGCACATTCCTGTAGTCCCAGCTACTCAGGAGGCTGAAGTGGGAAAATTGCTTAAGTCCCGGAGTTCAAATCCAACTTGAAGAACAGCATAGTTAAACCCTTTCTCTAAAAAAAAAAATTGTTAGTTAAAAAAAAGAAAATAGAAAAACAGAAACTGGTAATTGGGAAAGTTGGTTTGGGAAGTTTTGATTTTAATTTAATTTTATATTTTGAGTTGGGGTCTTAGTCACCCTGCTAGAGTGCAGTGGCAAGATCACAGCTCACTGCAGCTTCTACCAGGGCTCAGGCAATCTTTCCTCCTCAGCCTTCCAATTAGCCAGGACTACAGTTGTACACCAGTTAATTTATTTTTTTTGTAGAGACAAGATCTCGCTAATGTTTCCTAGGCTGGTCTCTAACTCCTGGGCTCAAGCAGTTCTCCCACCTTGACCTCCCAAAGTGCTAGGATTACAGGCATTGGCCACTGTGCCTGGCCTGAAGTTTCAGAATAAGACCCAAATGGCTCTAGATACTGAGATTGACTTCTTAATATGTATTGTTTGAAATGGGCTTTGAGTTTCTTAGGATTAGACTTTACAAAAAACTTACATTACATAGAGTGACAAAGCAACCATTTGGCTTTGATTTTGGTTGGTGCAAAAGGAATTGTGGTTTTTGCATTGTTGAAATTTGCTGGCTTTATGTTGAAATACATTCTTAAATAAATGTGATTGTTATGTATCATTTTAATGTGCATTTCTCGCTTTGTTTTTTTTTTTTTTTTTGCTAATTATTACTTGCTGTTTATTTTATATTTATTTTAGACTATGGAAATGATGTTAGACAAAAAGCAAATTCGAGCAATTTTCTTATTCAAATTCAAAATGGGTCATAAGACAGTAGAGACAACTTGCAACATCAACAATGCATTTGGCCCAGGAACTGCTAATGGACATACAGTGCAGAGGTGGTTCAAGAAGTTTTGCAGAGGAGACAAGATACTTGAAGGTGAGGAGCATAGTCACCAGCCATTGGGAGTTGACAATGACCAACTGAGAGCAATCATCGAAGCTGATCCTCTCACAACTACACGAGAAGTTGCGGAAGAACTCAATGTTGACCATTCCATGGTCATTCTGTATTTGAATCAAATTGGAAAGGTGAAAAAGCTCAATAAGTGGATGCCTCATGAGCTGACAGAAAATTTAAAAAATAGTCGTTTTGAAGTGTTGTCTTCTCTTATTCTACACAACAACAAACCATTTCTCAGTAGGATTGTGACGTGTGAAGTGGATTTTATATGACAACCAGTGATGACCAGCTCTGTGGTTGAACTGAGAAGAAGCTTCAAAGCACTTCCTAAAGTCAAACTTACACCTAAAAAAAGGTCATGGTCACGGTTTCATGGTCTGCTGCCAGTCTGGTCCACTACAGCTTTCTGAATCCCGGTGAAACCATTACATCTGAAAAGTATGCTCAGCAAATCAATGAGGTGCACCGAAAACTGCAACACCTGTAACCAGCATTGATCAACAGAAAAGGCCCAGTTCTCCACGACAACGTCCTACCACATGTTGCACAACCAGTGCTTCAAAAGTTGAACAAATTGGGCTACGAAGTTTTGCCTCATCCGCCATATTCACCTGACCTCTCACCAACCAGCTACCACTTCTTCAAGCAACTTGACAACTTTTTGCAGGGAACATGCTTTCACAACCAGCAGGATGCAGAAAATGCTTTCCAAGAGTTCACTGAATCCCAAAGCACAGATTTTTATGCTACAGGAATAAACAAACTTATTTTTCGTTAGCAAAAATGTATTGATTGTAATGGCCCTATTTTGATGAATAAAGATGTGTTTGAGCCTAGTTATAATGATTTAAAATTCACAGTCCAAAACCGAAATTACTTTTGCACCAACCTAATAGAAAAAAACTCTCTAGCTGTGCTATCACTGAAATTATTCCTAATTATTGTTATTGCCAGCGTGTTCATGATGTGTAGAGGAATATTCTTTCTGTTTGTGGATGGGGATTTAGATCAAAGAAGCTTTTTCAAGCCTGTCCTTTAATAGACTCTCATCCTTGGTTTGTTTACCAGGTTGTTTACATTGCTTTCTAAACTGTTCTGATCAAGAGCAAACTCTGTGAAATCAGAAAATGCCCACCGTTTGTGACTTAAGTAAGCAAAGGTTTGAGAGTTGAAAAATTAAGACTGCTAGAGGCTATTCATTGTGTTTATTAAATGTAATTAAATTTTTTTAATTGGGGTTATTCTAATTACAAACAACTCAAATTGAGATATACAGAAAGCTTTTTCTCCAACTGAACACCCTCCTGTAGTCATTTAGTGTTAGCATTAGCATGCTTAGTACTCTGACTGTTCAATTGACCTCCGTCACTGCTTTAGTTCCTTGTTTCCTGAACATTCCTAGTCTTTTTTTTGTAAAAAAAAAAAAAAAAATGTAGTAATTGGGCTGTCCTGCTCATTTGGTTTCTGCTGTCTCTATAAGTTAAAATTAGTGTGTATACCTCTTCCATACATAAGGAGGAAGTTTCTTCAAGAAGCAGGAGTTTGTGTTTTATCTAGTGCTCAAGTTACGGGTAGTTAGGAAATATTTGTTGGATCAAATGTAGTCATTTGGTACTCTGTTGTTTTTAACAAAATATAAAATAGGCCCTGAACACACTCTGATGTCCAAATCATATGGCACTTACTGAAGTTGTTAATATTCTTTACTCTTGACAGTTTCCAATTTAAGCAATGATATTTGAGTTTATTAAAGAAAAATGTGTAGTTTAGTTAGGAAGTATACTATTTTTTAATTTGTTTTCAGAAAACCTCAGTTTTACTCAAGCAAATCAAAACTTAGGCTTTTTGTAGGCTCTAAGCTAAAGCACAAAGCAGCTGCACTGGTATGTAAATATGCTCCTCAAATCTATGTTTTTAATCAGGTTAACTTAAATATTCATTTGATATTTGTATCCATAGTAAAACACAGGGGGAAAGCTATCCTAGTAATGTTACACTACAACACAGTGTTCACAAAGCTATTTAATAACATGCAAACTTAATGGAAAAGAACATCTCAAATCTCAGGACTTTTATTTGCATTTCTTGAAGTAAACTATAATGGATGGAATTCAAAAGCCTTTATCACACAAGAAAAAAATTGTTACATGATTCCTTTTAAATAGATACAAGTACACATAAGAAAATTATTATATTATTGAGTTTTATAATGTTAAAGCATCCATGCCTGTATGGGATAAATTCTACTTATTTATGGTGTTTTTTAATGGAAAAATGTATATGCATTTTATTAAAGATAGGGCTGAATGGGAGGCATTTCTAAAGAGAAACAGTCATAGTCCTTTCATAAAGGACTTTGTTAATAGGATGCAGAATAGACATGTTATAGTTGGGAGCAGTAGCATGTACCCGCGGTCCCAGCTACTTAGGAGGTGGAGGGTGGAATGTTAGCTTGAGCCCAGGAATTAGAGACTGTCATGGGCAACATAGCAAGACCCTGTCCCTTAAAAACAAAAAGGATGGGAAGCAGAATAAAGTTTAATAAAGTAGCTAGGCTTTTGAAATCTAAAAGATCTGGATTTAAAATTCAAATTCTTGGAATGCCACCTAAAAGCTGTTTGAATTTGGGCACATTACTCAACTTCCTTGAGATTGTTTTTTTATTTGATCTAATAGCAATATGTGTTTTATAAGGTTATTGAAGGATTAACAACTATGC
Organism: Tarsius wallacei; assembly: GCA_963574415.1. Lineage (NCBI taxonomy): Eukaryota > Metazoa > Chordata > Mammalia > Primates > Tarsiidae > Tarsius > Tarsius wallacei. The sequence continues at coordinate 27,824 of CAUYQG010184320.1, forward strand.
TAGGGTACTTAGTTAGCTTAGTGCCTGGTAAGTAGTAAACACATAATAAACATTAGATATTATTATTGCTATCTTCATTGATAAGTAATTATCAGTAAATTTTGCCCTAAGTAGTACTGCCATTTTGATTTTAGGTTTCTGTCTTCCTTATGTCTTAAAAAGTATGTAGGTGCATAGTAGACTCTTAATAAATATTAGAATGAATATTTTGGTTATATAAAATAGACTTTTCTGTAAAAAGAAAGTTTACATTATAAAGTTTATAAAAGTTTCATAACAATGAAATTAATTGCCAAAGGCAGTGTTGTTTCCTTTTTACCAGTGGCTGAATAAATGCTATTAGTTTAATTTTTAATCTCCTTACAGTTTTCAATATAGTTATATATATATATATATATATATTTTTTTTTTTTTTTTTTGGTCAGGAAAAGGCTCCAAGTAGCTCCTCTAACTGCCCTCCATCTACACCAACTCTTGATTCTTCTAAGCCTCGAAGAACAAAACTTGCTTTTGATGACAGGTAAGATAAATATTTTTTTTAATGCATTTAAGAAATCATTTCAGTCAGTATATGAGAAACTCATTTTAATTTTTGCCATTGACCAGAAATATTAGTACTTGTGTGTGATCCACAGAATATTCTGGTTTTAATTTGAAAGGAATCCACTAGTCCATGTACCGCTCCATTAACTCAATTCCATGGCTCTCATGGGGGATTTGAATGATGGACTTTCCAGTAGAGCCTTACCGCTCAGATAAGGAAGGGTAATGTTTTTTTCCTGTTTTGATAAAAGGCTGTTTCTCCTACCCACATTTTATTTATGTGTAATCTTTCAAACAGTTTGAGTAAGTTAATTTTTAATACTAAATGATTTGATCTCTGTTTTCTTAAGTAGATTTGCCATGAGTTGGCCAAAACAACTTTTGCTGTTAACTTGATATAAACATTTGTCAGAAAAAACTGAAGCGGATATTTAGGAATAGCTTATTTTCTATGCTTAATGACATGAAAACTGATTGATAGCCGGGCTCGGTGGCTCATCCTGTAATCCTGCGCCTTGGGAGGCTGAGGTGAGTGGATTGCCTGAGCTCGCGGGTTCGAGACCCGCCTGGGCAGGCGAAACCTCATCTCTACAACAAATAAAAAAAATCAGCCAGGCGTGGTAGTGCACGCCTGTAGTTCCGGCTACTCGGAAGGCTGAGGTGGAAGGATCGCCGGAGCCCAGCAAAAAAAGAAAACTGATTGATACTGATGCTAAATGAACTAGTATTACCTTATGAAAATATTTCCCATTTTATTTATAATGAAAATTTACTTTGCAGAAATTATTCAGCAGACCATTATTTACAAGAAGCAAAAAAGCTAAAGCACAATGCAGATGCATTGGTATGTAAATATTCTCCTTACATTTATGTATTTAATCAAATTAACTTCAACATTCATTTGATGTGTATAGCCATAGTAGATCACTATTCATTACTTTTATTCTCCTTTCTTCAGTCTGATAGGTTTGAGAAAGCTGTATACTATCTTGATGCTGTGGTATCTTTCATTGAATGTGGGAATGCATTAGAGAAAAATGCTCAGGAATCCAAATCCCCATTCCCTATGTATTCAGAGACAGTGGATCTCATCAAGTAAGTGGAAAAACTTGCCAAATCATTGGCATTAACATTATTGCCAATCTTTGTTCCCTCTAGGAAGGGGCTGATATAATTATACACAGTAAACTGAAGAGATGCATAATCCTTTATTGTCATTGCATAAGGAGAACTAGATACTTCATTGGATACTTTTGCTTTTATTTAGGTTTGAAATTCTCTTGTTTGAGGACAAAGGAAGTAATAAGATCAAGGTGAAATATTCTGTTTGTCATTTGTTTGTTATTTTAATTCACAGATATACTATGAAGCTAAAGAATTACTTGGCACCAGATGCTACAGCTGCAGATAAAAGACTCACAGTACTTTGGTAAGTTTTCTGTGTTCTAGCCTGTACCAGTTGACAGGCAATTGTATAATCAATAGTACTGTGAGTGCTCTTCTAAATGTTTTCCCTTAATCAGCCTTTCATAACCATGTCATAAGTCTGCTTGATGGGTTCAAGCAGGAAATAACTCAAAATTCTGATGAAGCCTTGGTAGAGTGGAACTGATATTAGAATTTTCCATTGTCTTAAGTGGTCACTTTTCTTTTCTTTTCTTTTTTTTTTTTTGAGTTAGAGTCTCACTCTGTCCACCCAGGCTGGAGTGCAGTGGCACACTCACGGCCACCGCAGCCTTGATCTGCTGGGCTCAGGTGATCCTTCCGCCTCAGCCTTCCAAGTAACTGGAACTACAGGCACACATCTCCACATCTGGCTTATTTTTTTGATTTATTGTAGAGATGAGGTCTTGCCAAGTTGCCCGGGCTGGTCTCCAACCCTTGGGCTCAGGCAGTCCTCTCACCTTGGCCTCCCCAAGTGCTGGGATTATAGGCATGAGCCACCACACCCGGCCAAGTGGTCGCTTTTCCAGGCTCTTCTTTTGATATCCTCTCTTGATACACATATACCTTTTCTTAGGGAGCAAGCATTTAGAGAACTCAGAATAAAGAATGTGACTTGTTTGCTTTGTCCCAGGGACATATTATCAGTTTATTTGTTTTGAGTATTTACTTTGCCTGGCACTGTTTTTAACACTGGGAATGCAGCTAAGAATAAAACTGACATGGTTCTATTTATCATGAAGTTAATAGTCTAGTGTAAGGGGAAAGACATTAATCAAATAATCACACCAAGTATATGAGTTAAGTACTTTGAAAGAGAAGTGTGTATAACTATAGGAGTAGAGGAGGGTAAGGAGACTTAACCTAGATAGATGGAACAACATTTCCAAGCCCTGGGTGGTGGAAAGAAATGAGAAACTTGCAAGGAACTAAAAAAAAAAGACAAATGAGAAGTGGGCGTGACTGGAGGCGTAGACAGGAATGGTCATGTAGGCCCTTTATAAACTGTTTAGGTTTGTAATATTCATAGTTGAGTTTCCTAGTATTTGTTTTTTAATTTTAGATTGTTTATAATTTGGTCTGGAGTTATTCTGCCCTTAGCGATTTTTTAAGGCATATGTTGCTATGATACCTATGACATGTTGGTGTCCTGTGGGTGAGGTTTTGATTTTGGAATGTCAACAAATAATGAAAGGCTAATTCTAGGTTTCTTAACTGTCTTCCCCTCCCTGGAGCTTATACTACAATAAGAACACATCTTTTTGTTTGCCTAAGGGTTAGTGTTGTGACCTATGCCATAGTCTGCTTATATGAGCCGGTTCTGTACTCTTACACAATGCAAAGGTTGTCTGTGCAGATATGGCCACAGTCTGCTGTTCTAGTAAATAAGCTTCCCTCTTCCATTGGCTAGCCTGCGATGCCAGTCTTTGCTGTACCTGAGGCTGTTCAAACTGAAGAAGGAAAATGCTCTGAAGTACTCGAAGACACTGACAGAGCACCTAAAGGTAAGTATGCAAAAGAGGAAAGTCCACTTCCTAGGAAACAGAATTTGTAAAGTCTACATCCCCACCCCAGAAGTGCCCTCATGTTTAGGTAAAATACAACAGCAGAGGAGCTACTATTTGGGACCTTTCAAATAAGTTTGAAGTTAAATGTGTGTGTATCTGATTATAGAACTTTTGTAGCCATGTACAGCAGCCATGTATATAGATATTTTTTTTTCAAATGACCTTTTGTCTTTATTACTATTCCTTTTAGACTGTTTCTTAGTTTTCTACAAAGTCTTCCTATGTTTTTTCAGGCCAGCACCTCATAAATCCTCCTAAAATCCTCCTCAGATTATGACTCGAAACCCTCCCCTAGCATGCCATTGCCCGTCAGATCAAGTCCAAACTCCTTACCTTGTCCCCAAGGCCTCTGTTTTGCTCCTTGTCTAAGCCTCTGCTTTAGGCAAACTGTGTGAGTCACATACATTCTCTTTTCTGCAGCCTTTGCTCATAGTATGACTCACCTGTCTGTGCCCTCTCCTCCTTCCTTTATTTGTGTGTTATTCTTTCTTTACCTCTTCTGTGAAGTCTTCCAGAGCACCACAGTTCTCACTTGTACATTTACATACACACGTATTTTGATATCTTAAATTTGTAAAGCTGCTTAAGATCAGCTCTGACCCAGTGCTTTTCAATACATTTAGTACTTCATAAATAGTGGTATTTTGTTGTTGTTGTTGTTAAGTATATTTTTTTTTTTCCCCAGAATTCTTACAATAATTCTCAAGCACCATCACCTGGTTTGGGAAGGTATGTAAAATTTTATTCTATAAAATATTATTTGTGACAAGTCTATAATATAAAAGGGGAATAGGTAGACAGCAGACACTCTTGCTGCTGTCCTGCTCCTTGTGCCCTTCACAAGTATCTTCTCTTTAATAAATCTACCTTTCTTAATAAAAAAAAGTAAGTGGGATAGGGCCCAGTTTCCAAAAATGGAAAGAGGACTACTTGTTAAAAAGTAAAACCCATGTCTAATAAAATATTTTTAGAAGTTAAAACTTTATCTCCATTGTTTAAATTGAAACTATAGATGAACATAATCATAAGGATTAGAGACGGGACATCTCACCTGCAGAAATCTGAGTTTTTCATAGCACTCAACCCTTCTCGCAGTTTGATTTCCATAGTTACTTTGATTTATCACAGTGATCTTATCTTTACTCAAGTAATCTTGGAACTGCCAGAATTTAACAACAGTGGCATTATTGTGATTTCTCTCCATGCCCACATCATTCTCATCTTACCCTCCCCCAAAAGGAGGGAAAAAACCATCAAACCATTTTTATTCTGTAAGTTTTTCTGTTCACTTATTATGTTTACGTGAATTGACTCTCTGTCTTTACCCTGTGTGAATTTTCTTTTTATGAGTTGGGGGGTCACACTCTGTTACCCTGGCTGCAGTGCAGTGGCACAGTCATGGCTCAGTGCAGCCTCAATATCCTGTGCTCAGGCGATCCTTCCACCTCAGTCTCCCAAGTACCGGTGACTATAGGCATGTACCATCACGCCTGGCTAATTATTTATTTCTTGTAGAGACAGGGGGTCTATGTTCCCCAGGCTGGTCTCAAATTCCTGGGTTCAAGCATTCCTCCCACCTCAGCCTCCCACAGTACTGGGATTACAGGTGTGTGTACCTGGCCACTTTGTATGTATTTTCTTAAACAAATTTGTAATGTTAAAAGTACAGATAAAAATATAAACTATTTGCTACCTATCCCTATATTTGTTTAATTTTCCTATTTTTCAGCATGTTATCATAATCTTGGGCATTTCCACAAATTTTAGTACTGAAATGAGCCTGCCAGATTTCAACATAGATGTTTTCTAAGAAATATTTAATTGACCAGAAGTTTGCAGTTGATTGAGAAGACTATACTTCTTTGTCAGCTCTGAATAATTTGATTAAACTAGGAAAGTGTCAGAAATTATGGAGTTCAATAAAAGATGTTCCCATCTACTACTGCAGTTTTTTGGGTTAAATGTGAGTTCCACCCAACCTTCTGCAAAACAGTTTGAAAACTATGTAATTATATGTCTGAATAAATGGAAAATGTCTTGAGCCGAGAGTGAGAAGATTTGGCTTCTAGTCTTTGAACTGCTACTGACAGGGTGTATTATTTTTTCAGTTACCTCCCATCTCTTGTTCTATTGACATTAATTGAAACAAAGGGGATAAATAAGATTAAAATTCACAATAGCCTTTAGTACTCATTTAGAAGAAATTTTTCTTTTTGTACCTTGATTTCATGATGTTCACCATGACCATATGAACAAACTTTCTGTTTCTCTGTGTAGCAAAGCTGTTGGGATGCCTTCCCCTGTTTCTCCAAAGCTGTCACCAGGCAATTCAGGAAATCATTCTTCTGGGGCCAGTAGTGCTTCAGCAAGTGGTTCTTCAGTGACCATTCCACAGAGGATCCACATCATGGCAGCCAGCTATGTTCAGGTTACATCCAACTTCCTTTATGCCACCGAAATTTGGGACCAAGCTGAACAGCTTTCCAAAGAGCAAAAAGGTAGGTAGGTCTCTGGATAAACTTTGAGGGATGAAATTGTTAAAAGGAACTTTAATAATTTAATTACACACTCATATATATATATATATGTATATATATATATATATATATATATATATATATACACACACACACACACACACACACACACCCTTCCTGGTCTAAGATGGTTAACTCTAAATTTGGCTGTAAGCATAAGATTGTGCCCAAACAACTTGTACATCTAACATGTTTAATATGTAAGAAAGCATATTCATACTGGATTTTTAGGTATATTGGTAGAAACTTAAGAGATGTAAAGGAAGCTGGGCTCGGTGGCTCAGCCTGTAATCCCGCACTTTGGGATGCTGAGGTGAGTGGATTGCCTGAGCCCGCGGGTTCGAGACCCGCCTGGGCAACTTGGTGAGACCTCATCTCTACAGTAAATCAAAAAATTAGCCGGGCATGGTAGCGCGCACCTGTAGTTCCAGCTATTTGGAAGGCTGAGGCAGAAGGATTGCTGGAGCCCAGCAGGTTGAGGCTGCGTTGGCCGGGAGCAGCCACTGCACTCCAGTCTGGGTGACAGAGTGAGACTCCAATTAAAAAAAAAAGATGTAAAGGAGACAATGAAATGAGTGGATTTCTTTTTTTTTTTTTAAGCAGGATTTATTGAGAGGACAGAAAAGCTCCCACAGTGGGAGGGGACCCCAGGGAGTTGCCCACGGATTTCTTAACATTCTTTAAAATTAGGTTGTTTGATACTTTGTACCCTAAAGGTTTATTACTTCCCACACTAAGGGCAGAAAGGATTATAAAATACTTAAAGATATTAGAGATAAGTTACTGTGTAAACACCATTTTATTTTCATAGATTCTATTAGCAAATATGTATTTGTAGCATCTATTCAGGTCGATCCTTTGTAGAGAAACACTAAAGTAGCCATTCAGTCATGTCCTTTCCTCAAAGAGTACATTTAAAAACTTACAGTGTGAACAGGTAATCAGAGGAAAGAGAGATTCCTATCCCTAAAGCGGGGTAATGGCGAGTGAAAGAAGAGTAACCCCATTATTTAACATAAAGTTGTGTTTATAAAAACATAATTTGTTCCCACAATTTTAAATATTGTCAGTACTGTCCAGGAAAGGTTAGAGAGCTGATATTGCCCTGAGTCACCCTTACTTTCCATTCTTCTGCCTGATGCTAGTTTTATAGCCTCTTTTTTTCCTTTTCTTTTTTTCTAACTTTTTGTAAGGCAGTTTTCAAAGGTTGACTAAAGGAAAAGAGAATAGTATAATGAACCTCATGTAACTTTTATTCAACTTTAGCTTCAACTAAAGCTAACATTTTGCCAGTTTTGTTCCATTTGTCTCTGTGTGTCTTCATCTTTCTCATACTTTTCTTCTCCCCTGGAGTATTTCAAAGCAAATAATAGATATTGTACCATTTCACCTGGAAATACCTTGATCTACATCCTTTGGTGATAAGGATCTTTCAAAACCACGACTGCTGCCAGATGCGGTGGTTCATGCCGGTAATTATAGCACTTTTGGAGGCCAAGTCAGGAGGATGGCTTAAGCCCAGAAGTTCGAGACCAACCAGGCAACATAGCGAGACCTTGTCTCTACAAAAAAGTCAAAAAATGAGCCAGTTGTGGTGGCACGTGGCTGCAGTCCCAGCAACTCAGGAGGCTGACGCAGGAGGATCACTTGAGCCCAGGAGGCTGAGGCTGTGGTAAGCCGTGATTGTGCTACTGCACTCCAGCCTGGGCAACAGAGTGAGATCTCGACTCAAAAAACAAAAACAAAAACATGATACCATACCTTTATCACAGCTACCAAAGCTACAATAACTCCTTTAGGTCATCTAATGCCTAGGCTACCGTCACATTTCCCATGTTGTCTCAAATGTCTTTTTTTATTAACAGTTGGATTTATTTCAAGCAGGGTCTGCACAATGAAAATTGACAAGTGTCTTTAAGTATGGCTCACACCTATAATCTCAACTCTTTGGAAGGCTGAAGCCAGAAGATTGCTTGAGCCCAGGAGTTCGGGACCAGCCAGGCCAACATGGCAAGACTTTGTCTCTACAAAACATAAAACAAATTAGCTGGGTGTGGTGCTGCACACCTATAGTCTCAGCTATTTGGTAGACTGAGGCAGAAGGATCGCCAGAGCCCAAGAGGTCGAGGCTGTTGTGAGCTGTGATCATGCCACTGCATTCCAGCTTGGCAACAGAGTAAGACTCCCAACTTAAAAAAAGAAAAATTCAAGTTCAATGTCTTATTTGTATTTATTTTAGAAACCTCGAACTCCTGGGCCCAAGCAATCCTCTCAAATAGCTAGGAATACAGGCATGCACCACTACACTTAGCTAATTTTCAGATAAAATTTTTTGTAGGAACAGAGTCTCACATTTATGTATGTGTGTATGTATGTATGTATGTCAAAGTCTCACTCTGTTGCCCAGGCTGGAGTGCAGTGACATGCTCACGGCCACCACAGCCTTGATCTGCTGGGCTCAGGTGATCCCTCCCCCTCAACCTTCCAAGTAGCTGGAACTACATGCCAATGCCACCATGCCTGGCTAATTTTTTGATTAATTGTAGAGACTAGGTCTTACCAAGTTGCCCAGGCTGTTCTCGAATCCCTGTACTCAGGCAGTCTTCTTGCCTTTACCTCCCAAAAGTGCTAGGATTACAGGTATGAGCCACTGTGCCCAGCCTGCAAGTTCAGTATTTAAGATAAGAATGTTCTCATAGGTAATGCTCTAGATTTCCTATTGCATCATAGGCATACAATGGTTTATCACTAGAGGGATAAGTTTGGTCAGTAGATTCAATCAGGTACTATTAACCCTGATCAATTTGTTGTAAGATTCTATATTACACTTTAACTTACATTTTAACATCATTGCCTAGACCCATTATTTTATTAGGAAGTAGGAAACTCATTAGAACTTTCCTGTGCTGACATCACTTCTGCATTTAATAACTGGAATTACATAAAGGAGAGCCTTCTCAAGTGTTTGATTACTTCTTATCTTGAGTAGCTTGAGATCATTATCATGAGAATGACCCTTTTTTCTCTGCACATTTAAAAACCCTTTTTCTAGTGTATGAATCCTACAATCACTCTATCTGCTTCCAAGTTTACATTGAGATCAAATTTTAGGATGTTTTGTATCCTCTACACTCCCTTAACATGCACAACAGCCTGTATTTGTTCACACAGGAAGAATCTTTTTATTTCCATCTCTTAAAATTTTAAACCACTGTCTGAAAACATTGAATTTAGTTTATCAATGAACATGGCATATGATTATAGCTGAAAGGCTGGATACAGGTTGTCTTCCCTGACTAACCTCACAGGCTGTTTTGGGAAACATGCAGAGAACATCTTCCTTTTTGTATCATTTGCTTCTTTTAAAAAAACAGCACACAAAATATTTTAATCAAATACTGCATCATGGCACTAGGTCTTCATTTTAATGTTTACTGCATAGTAGCACTTTATAATTTTCATTAGTGGAATTCTACTTATATGTATAACACTTAATTCCTGACTGTTCATTCTATTTAAAATGTTGCATGATTTAGGGAACAAATACAACCTGAGAGATTATGAAAGTTTTACAACATGGACAGTAATCATTTTAGCATGGGAGGGAGTATGTTTTTACTTCATGTGAATGCTGTTTTACAGTCTATGCTCAAAATTTACAAGCAGTGCTTCATAGGAATATGCATCATTTAATAAATATTTTTGGTTTTCTAGAATTCTTTGCTGAACTGGATAAAGTAATGGGCCCTCTCATCTTTAATGCAAGCACCATGACAGATCTAGTTCGTTATACCCGGCAGGGACTGCACTGGCTTCGCCAGGATGCCAAGTTGATATCTTGAACTGAACACATTCTCGTTGCCTCTGATTTTCTCCACAACACTGTGTCACATCATGAAGGAAAACTGCCATAACATGCCACCTAGTCGACACTAAGAATGAGGAATGGTTTTCTCCTCGTTGGTTCATGTGTTGTTGTTTTTTGTAACTGAAAGCCATCATGTCAGTTGGCCCCTTTAATATTTCCAATGTGAAAAAATATTTAAATGCTTTTAAATCTGCAGCACATTGATAAGATTGTTTCAGTGGTCTATAATAAGATTGAAATTCCAGTTGCAATTCATAACTAATCAAATGAAATTTTATTTATTTTAATTTTTTTAAAGTTCCCAGATTGGGGCTATTTAAAACTTGTTTGTTCTGCCTATAAATTTACTCTGTTGAGTATTTAGCATAAATTTAATGTAGGCATTTTTATTTATATACTTTGGGAGCTTTGTTACCTAATCATGTCTTTTTATGGTAGCTCTTCTATGAGTAAGAATTGGTTCATCTGAAATAAGGACATATTTTTGTCTACACCTACTACCTGATATTATTTGAAATCTTAACTACAATTTTATTATTATAGAATTTACAGTTAGTATTAAGAATATTTTACACATGAAAAAATCACTTAATTATGAGAAAATGGCATTTATGTGGATTATAAAATGAAATGGGTCTGATTTGGTATGCATTATTTCAAAAACTGTGAATGTGTGTTATAACACTACAGCAATCACAAGGTGACTATAACTTGCATTTAATGCATTATAAAAGAAGGCAGGCAGACTTTCTAGAAGAAGCATATCATGTTGAAGGGTTTCATAAAAGGACAATCTTGAACTTTATGGATTTTATTAAAACTATGTGTTCTTTTTTGTTGCTAATCATTTGACACTTAATTGAAACAGAATAAGTTACTGTAGAAAAAGAATGATCCAACTCCTGAGGGTTGCTGCCTATGTCTCTTTAATTGATAATCTTCGACAGTTATTTTTCAGCTTATTGTTTTCCACATATTAGATTGTGGTGCTCTGAAATGAGCATGCAGTGACTGATATAGAAATGGGCTGGAGCTTTGGTGTCTGCTTTTGCTATTCAACTTACAGTTCTAATGCCTGTTGTAGAGATGATGAATTTCTTCTTTTTAAACCTTTCTTGTATTTACTCCCTTTGTATTATGAAGTCCCTCATCAATGATGTATGTTTCTGATGGGATCAGAAAATTCACACTAGAAAAATATCTAACTTGGTTTAATGTGAGCTCTCTTGGGAAGGGGAGGGGAGCAGGGGTAGAGCTTAAGAAGCCAGCTCTGTAAGAGTTGTATATCAAAGTACCTTTCCCTACAAGGTGCATATAGGAGTCAAAGGTAAGAAATGAACCCTCTGTACTTTTTTTTTAGTGCCCCTATCATGTTTGGTGTGCCTTAAATCTTACCTTTAAATGAAGACTCTATGGATTGTTTACAGATGAAGTTTTACAATAGGACCAGATCATCCATACATGGTTGATCTTCTACAGTAATAATGTTAAATTCTCTTTCCTTTTAAATCTTCCTTTAGGGCCACTTAAACATTAATTTCGGAAAAGCTAATGCTTTGGTACATGACTTAGTCTAACCAATTGGGTAATGCTGCTTCAAAAAAAATAGTTTGTTCTTCTCCCCATTTCAAAAATGGATTCATCCAATCAGGAAAAAAGATTACCCTACTATTTGTAGATGATTCTAAGGCTTGAAAGGGGAAAGGGGAAAGAAAGGGATGGAAAAGCTCCAAGTCCAATGGTGCAGTGAATCCTTTGTGTCTGAGTCTTTTTTATACCTTATTTCTGAAGCTGGTGAACTTTCATTGTTCTGTGGCTTCATATTTATAGAGCTTCTTAACTGTTTTGTATCTCAAGTTGTTTTTACATATCATTGAAGATTGAGATCTACAAATTATGTTGACTTTAACCTTTTTCCCTTGGAGAAATTGCCTGATATCTTTCTAATTTAATCTTAGTGTGATCTAGGAACAGTTTTCCTTAAGAGGACAACTTCTCAGCGATCATGATAGTTATTTAGTAAGAAATAATGGTTGTTAATTAAGTACACGTATGTCCTGTCCTTCTCTGATTTCTCTGACTCTGATTCCTTAATTTGCAGTGATGTCTTAGAAATGGAAAGAGTATTCTCTGGGCTTTTAGTCTTTCAGCAACAACAGCCAGTGGGGCACCTCTAAATTCTAGTGTGTTCTAGTCTCTTGTGTGTCCTGAAAGGCAGCAGGAGCATTTCTGGGGTCAGACTGATACTTTGTTAAAGCAGAGTTTCCTGCATGTTTTATGGTGCTGCTCTATAAGATACTTTCTCTTTAAAACTGTTAGTTCTTGGAGAATGAATTTTTCTAGCTTTTCATTGTGGGCGGTTTTTCCCACAAGGAAGTAATGGTCAATGGATCAAAATAGTCTTTCCTAAATAATTACATTTTCAATGTCATAGTCTGTGGAAATACTACTCCTTCTCCTTCGTGTCTGTCTTCTCAAATGTTTTGTCTGCATCATCATCTCCAGCACATACTTTGGACTCCTTTTGCAGGTCACCATTCCTCCCTCCTCAATAGGTGTCCTCAGTGTTTTCTAACCATTTAAAACTGAATTTGACAAATGGCTAAAAACTTACTTAGTCTGAGACTTGTACTTAATATATAGTGAATTATAAAAATCACAACTATTTTAACAGTTACTCTGCTGACTGCTCTTTACGACCACACTTGTATGCCAGGAGGCAGCAGCCTATGCCATTGGACTCTTTACAGGCAACCAATGAACCTATTGTGGTGAATGAAGTTGTCCCAGCAGTCTTGGCTGGGCTGGATTGGGCTGTCAGGAACATTCTCCTTCAGGTGATCCAAGCTTCCACAGCTCAGCCCAGCCTCCAGTCTGGCTGGAGAACATCCAGCCCATTCCTTGCCTCAGTACCACCTTTTTCTGGGCAAGTAGCCAAGAAGTTACTATAAGCAGTGAGTACTTCAGATAAATTTACAGTTATAGACCGGGCATGGTGGCTCATGCCTGTAATCCCAGTACTTTGGGAGGCAGAGGCAGGAGGATCGCTTGAGGCCAGGAGTTCAAGAACAGCCTGGGCAACATAGTGAGACCCCTGTTTTTACAAAAAAAAAAAAAAAAGTTTTTATTTAATAACAGCTATAACTGCTGAAAAGTGGAAAAGGTTGACCACCACTGATTTAATTATCCAGTGTAAAAACAATTTAGAGTAATGTGTGCACCTGCCCACACATGCCTGGATTTCGGAGGAGCTCTTACACTGGTAGATCCATAGGCATTGGGGCTGCACTTTGAATGACACACTTGTGGCTTTATTAGATTCACTGTTTTTTTAATTGTCGTTTGTTTCTTTTCATGAAAAACTTAATCAGCTAGATGAGAAAGCATCATTTTGAATTTAATGACAGAAATTTTGGTACATTAACTTTTTATGAATGAGCTTGCATTGTGAGGCAAGAGCCTACAAAAGGCACCTGTTATAAATGAAAGTTTGGGCTCTGGAGGCCAGTACTCTGGAGTTTCAGAGCAACTGATGATCGTTCCAATCAGTGATTCCTAGTTATATAGAGGAGAAGTACACTGTGCATTCTTCTAGGTATGAGGGTATGCAACTTTGGATCTTAAAATTATGTACACATACACACTTTATATATATGTATGTATGTATGTATGAAAACATGAAATTAGTTTGTCAAAAATGTGTGTGTTTAGTATTTTAGCTTAGTGCAACTGTTTCCACATTATTTATTAAATTGATCTAAGACACTTTCTTGTTGACACCTTGAATATTAATGTTCAAGGGTGCAATGTGTATTCCTTTAGATTGTTAAAACTTAATTACTATGATTTGTAGTAAATTAACTTTTAAAATATATTTGAGCCCTTCTGTAGTATAATAGGGCTATTACAGGGTGGGAAGGATTTTAATTTTCCATTTGCTAATTGAACAAAATGGCCTCATTATGTATTTTGATTTATAGGAGTTTGTGTCTGGGTTCCAGGAACATCTACTGGGGTGGCTGTTTTAGGCAGATTGTGATGATGTTTTTTTGATCAAACCTAAGTAAGTTGGGGAGCCAGAGCATTTCAAATCCATATAGACTCCTATAACTCATTCCTTAATACGTGGAACACAGATTTCATTTCAACTGTATCAATGTGTTGGAGAGGTAGCCTTTTTTCCAATAATAATATTGCACATCTAAGGTTGCTATTTAGTAAAATCAATAGAAGAGATAACTATTGAATGACTAGGAATATGTAGTGACAAAAGACCAAATTGTTCATGTTTTGTGAGCATATTCTTCACATACTCACTAATAGAAAAATTCATTTTAGACCTCTGGACCCTAAAGCCAAGCTAGCAAGTGACAGGAAGACAGTTATTAATAGCTGGTAAAGCAGATGCTGGTCTTACTAAGCACCTATTCACAGGAACTTGATAGTTAAAAAGAACTTGCTGTCTCCAGAGAAGAGAATGGAAAAAGTAGCCAAATCTCTTATTTTCATGGAATTTGCTCACAGAATAAGGTATTTGAGTTAAGTCTAGCCCAAGTCTTAGAAATCTTTCAGCATCTTAAAATAGCAGCCTAAGTAGTCACCATGTAAAGAAGTTGACTTTCAGGAATGTCAGCATTGACCTCTCCTTGCTACCATTACTCAGCTAAACAGAACTTGCCATTCTCAAAACAAAAACAAAAAAAAAGCTCTCTGAATGTGGAAAAGCTCCCACCCGGAAATTCTAGTAGTATTCAGTTTTGACCTCTTACTGCTTCCATGTGGGGTTTCTTTCAGCTTTTAACCATTAGAATTCTCTACCTGCTATGTTATTCTCTGGAAAATACCTATTTGAAAATGCTGCCTTTCAAATCGATGCCATGATTATCCATACTGTTGAGTTTGTTGTTGCTGTTTAAGAAGTGTCCCCATTTTACAACTTTATGCACACACCTGGCAAATCATTGACATGAGCATTCAACAGTACTGGGATGGGGTGGGGGGCTCACCAACAGAGCTGGCCCAATGGACAGTGCCAGAAAAGCACCACCTTTGAGGTCCAGATGTGGGGTTGGTAAGCACAGTTACAAAAATTTCTATCTAGCCTCCGTTTTGAATGGTTTTAAGAAATTTTGTATATGGAGGATGGAAATGCTTATATATTTATTGAAAATCCTTTTATCTTATTTGAAATTAAAATTATTTGGTAAATAATTGTTTGATATTCGGGGAGGGTTTTGGAGGGGAGGTAACACCGCTAATAAATTAAAAACCTGTTGATTCTGCAGAAAGGTACTGTTAGTGACTGATAGGATGCCTTTGTTTTGTACATGATCCAAATCTTTGTTTTACATTTCTTTATCCAAAATATTTAGGCATCTGACATTTTCAACCAAAATTTCAATTATATACTGTGATTTTTATTTGTTGCAATACATTAAAATTTCAGAGGTACTTTGGGGCTCAAAAGCTAGGATTTCTAAGTCAGTATGTGCATTTCACATAATAAAGCTGTTAATGGTGAGCAAAGTATTATATACTAACTAGATTTTTCCACATCTGTATAGTATATTATATGTATTTTGTGGTATTGAGATTATAGAAAGTTTAGAGTGTCAAACATGCGTTTAATGTGTATTTTTAAACAAATTTATGGCAATTAAAATATTTGGAGACAAGGGTATCACATTTCAATTTGTAAAGATCTTTTTAACTCTACTGTGTCATTAAGATGCTTTGTATAATGCCAAACCATAGCTGGAGAAACTAAGTTTAATAAATATCAAATAGATTTTCTGTATTAAAGTTTATAAACACTGTGCTCTTTACACTTCTTCAACTCTACTTTGCCCTTTCGTGCAATTCCTGTTTTGTGTCTTAGGGTCCATTACTACTCTTCTTTAAAAGTAGCTGAGGTCTCATTTTCCCACCAGCTGAGGTCTTATTTTCTGATCACAGAAATTCTGAACTTGCTGGCCATGGGTCCTTGTGCATATGACAAAGTTTGCCCTGCCCCAACAGAAATCTCAAGTTCTTTTTGGTGCTCTTGGTGGCTTGGGCTTTTATTGTTTTATTAAACTAAATTTTCTTCCAGTTTTGCCTTATGTTCAGACAGTCAACCTTGGCCATCTTTGATACCTTGCTGAAGTTTTGTTGTTATTTTTTAAGAGACAAGGTTTCATTCAGTCACAGGCTAGAGTGCACTGGTGCTGTCAAATCTCACTGCAGCCTCAAACTCTTGGGCTCAAGTGATCCTCCCACTTCAGCCTCCCAGGTTGCTGGTGAGCACCACCATGCCCAGCCACCTTTTAAAAAAATATCTTTGTAGAGATGGGTTCTTCCTGTGTTACCCAGTCTGGTCACAAACAAGAATTTTTTCCATGGAGTGAAGGGCTAGGATCCAAGCCACAACTTAGGAGCTTGCCAAGGCTGATTTCATAGTTACTGCTAAACTTTTGCCTTTAACCTGCCATTGTGTTCTTTTTAAGACTGTGGAAAAAATGCTGACTCTCACCACTCTTTCCATATTGATAAGTTAACACATCATTATTAGGCAGTGCTGTTTTTTCCTATAGTATACAAAATGAATCCTTCCCCTCAGAAGCTTGAATTTCAGACTGCTAACATTTTCATTTGAGACATTTATTAGTATACATAGAAAAATAAACTCTAAATTGACAAGTTTGGTTATGCTTATCCGCATATCAACATTTTAAGAGGAAATGGAGACCAATTTAAAGCATACATCTATCTTTAAATATTAAAAATACAAGGCTGCTTCACTTGTGTGTCTCCGGCCAAAATATAGTTAATCAATATTCCATAGAACGGAGCATTGTTGGAGGTGACTGCTGTGCTTTCTTCCCCAGGTATGTACATCATTCCTGGACCACACTTAGGGAACAGCGTCTTTTTCTAGGGGAAAAGAAAAGATGGTTTTTATGACTGAGTCTAGGAGTGAGCAGGGCCCTCTACTACATGTCCTTCCTCTCTGCCTGATTTCTCCAGTCTCAGGGAAGACTGAAGAAAGTCACCTTTTCACAGTACCCATGTGGAGCTGTTCTTGGCTCTTGACTCCTGAGATATTCTCCATGGAGCTCCCAATCTCAGCCCAGGCACCCATTCATCCCAGCTTTATTCTTAGGGCTGTGTGTCTCCTGATCACTCCTCTGCCCAGCTTCCCAGGATTCTCTAGCCCAAACCTGCTTCTGGGTTTGTGATGTACCTGCATAGCCTTGTGATACACTCAGAATCATCCCGGCAGGAGGCTCCAATGGGCCTGAGGGAAACCCCTCTCCAAAATGGGGTCATTCTCCGTGGTCGCCTCTTTGGTGAACTCAGTTCTGGTATTGGGGAGCCATCTACCTGCAGGGCAGAGACAAATTCACCTCGGATACAGAATAACCAACAGTCTGCTACACGCCTTGGAAGAATGATCATTCCCAGGATGCTGTAGACTCAGAGCAGGAACCATTTCTCAGGACTGAGTCGAGCTCCCAAATTCCACTTGCAATTCCACCACCACTGTCATCTTCACACTCCACACTCCACACATACACATACAGATTCTTCCTTACCTGACCCAGCAGCAACAGGAAGATCATGAGCATTGCCCAGAGTTTGAGGTGCCACATTTTGACAGAAGAGGATGTTGGAGCCTGAAAGCTAGAGACAGTTCACCCTTTTATAAACTGACATTGCCTCTTTCATGGTTGCCAGGTCAGATGGGGGCAAAGTTCATATTTGTAATCATGATCGATTTAGTAAGTTAATGCCTACCAGAGGAATGTGCTTAAGAGCTGCCTTTTAGGCACGTTGTATTTACTGATCCCTCATCTGGACTTTGAGTGATTGTGTTGCTGGGATGGACCCTTTCACCCATTTTACCAAAAGTGAGCACTGCCCCTGTTTCCCTTTGAAAGCCACGTGAAACCACTGAGGGAGGCCAGGCAACTGGCCACATTTCTATTCCAAAATAGCACAGTGAGCTCACTAATAAAAATAGAATTCTAAGAATGAAGTCTTCAAAAATAATGTTGATCCTTTTCAGCCTTGTGTCAGAAAGAAGCACTAATCTACTGTGTACAGGCAAGTGAATAAGGCCCTTATTACCTCCCTTCTGTGGGAGGATGCTTCAGCAAATATGGTCTACAGTTCCCAGATTCTTATTTGCACAGATAGACTGTTACCCTAATAATTTCCTGTACCAGTTCATCTTCCTAGTAGAATGAAGAATGAGTTGTAGAAAATGCGAAGTCTGGCCTACCTGCCCTCTCAGGGGAGGGCAGTCAGGATTGATGTGGGATTTACTTAAATCCAAGTGAATTGAATGATTACGGGTTCCTTTTTGTTTTTAAAAACACGCAAGTGAAGAGGTAGCAAGATCTCCTAAATCAGTGGGATAGTGTATGTAGAGACAATATTATAAACCTTGAATTATAGGCTTTCTTTCCAGCAGTTGACTGAGGCCTTGCCAGAGCCTTGTCTTCCAGCAATCTCAGGGCGGCAGGCATAGAGATAAGATACATTCAAAACCCCAAATATTTCTACAGATTCTAGACCAGAGGAAGACATGTATCTAAACCATGAGGAGTTATGGGTATTCATTAAATGACATGGGCATTTAAATAAGTTTGGGGTAAAGATATGAATTCTGAGTAAAGAAATCCATAAGACTTTAGATCTTCATATGACTTGGAAGGCCAAGCCAAGACAAATGCAACAAGTTTGTCTATCTGCCTGGTATCTCACTGAAAACTTGGCTAATACCCCTTCCCAAGGCCTTTCTCATTTTCACAGGTTGGGTATTTGGGTAAGAGCCTACTTGTTCCCTTACCCCAAGGTGTAGGTGCAGCACAGCTAAGCAGAACAGGATGGCCACCAATCCTGCTGATAGGCAAATAGAGGGAAATTCTTGTCAAAGTTATCAGGGTAGTATGATGGATCTCAGAGTTAGGATTGGGTAACATATGTCTCCACAGGTCTGACAGGCCTGATTCTAGTCTCGGGATCATGGAGCCAGGCCTGGAAGGGACACAACTGCTTGCTTTTTAGGAACATTAAGAAGAGACCCATACACTAAGCCCAACTAACCACTCCTGCAAATTTTAGCCTAGTTAGCCGCTCTCTCCCTTCACCCCTGAGGTTGGATACTGGATGACCCCAGGTAGGGGCCTAACTGGGAACTTCTGCAGGATTGGGGAGAGGCTATGTGATAACCTACTGAACATTGGGTAAGAACATAGTTGCAATTAGATAAGCAAAAGACTGAATGTCCCAGAGCCAGTTGGGTCTGTGGACACACTGCCAGGCTCCCCTTCAGCAGCCTAGAGTGACGTTCCAACTGAGATCTGGAAATTGCTCATCCAAAGACGCGTACTTTTCCTAATCCTCCATTTCTGCCTCCCTGTACTCCAAGAAAAATCAAACTAGCCTTTTGTGTTAATTTGTAAAGCCAACATCACAGTCAAGGAAAGAACCTGAAGCCCTTGGCCCCCTGTGTGTACAGGAAAGAGGACCAGTCATCCTCATGGGTGTAACACCACTTTGTGGTTCAAGCCTCTTATCCTGAAGCCTTTGTGGTTCAAACCTCTTATCTTGTATGCCTGCCCTTTCCCCAAAAGAAAAAACCATTAGTTATTGTCTGTGAAAGGAGTCACCATTAGGGAATGTATGTCAACATTAATTCTGTAGTTGTTTAAATTAAATATGGAGCAAAAATAAAGCTTTCAGAAGCAAAATAACATCCAGGCAACACTTAACCTGAACTGACAACAGTTGTCCACAGCCATCCCATACTTCTTGAGAGACTATGAAGGCCTATTCCCTAAACCTTAAAAAGCAAAAAAAAAAAAAAAAAAAAAAAAAATTCCATGGGCACTCTGCAATCAAGTATTTTGCTGAATGAATAAGCACAAAGCTATATGCCCCTTCTTCCAGTAGAAAGGCCTTTACCAGTTTCAGCCATAAGAAAGAATGCCTGGCTGGGAGACCGGAGCCTGGGGTCTACGTAGTGCAACTGACCACAGGCCAGCCTTTCCCCTCTGGGCTTTAGTCTCATGTTCTATCAATGACATGAGAGCATATCTTAGGCCTCTCAGGCACTGACACTTGGGGCTTCAAATGATTAATTTACAAGAAGAAAATGAGACTGAAGCAGGTTTGATAGCTGAGAGCTTGGTAACTCTGGATACAACTCTTAGGGATTTTCTGCTTCTGAGTTAAGTGCCTAGGATGAAATGGGAGAAAGAGGGTGTCGATACATGAGCAGCTGTTTGAAACACATTCCAGGTAGACAGATCATTAGGAGTTGGCAGTAATTGGAAGCTTTTTTGCTGTCCCTGAGCATGAGGTGCCTAATAAAAGATGAAAGACTGAAATGGAAAAACTTCCAGGTAAAGTTTCAACAAAGGGCCAAAGGGTATTTGCTTTTTTGCTAGCTGGAGCTGGTACAGACTTCTGGGCCTGCACTAGGCCTGTGCCGTGGAGACCATATTCACAAACTAGAAAGTACTCTTTTCACTTGAGTCTGCAGCCCATATATAAAATCCCTTGTGAAAGGAAGGATAAGTTGAGCAAGTGGTTGTGCTGTAGCAGCTGGTGAAGGAGCCACACCCAGGGCTGGAGGCTCCAGGTGAATGGGTTATAGGCATTGAGTCCCACAGCAGCTGTCCTTGCTTCCTTCCAGGACTTTACTCAGGTTCTCCTTATGGATTTCTACAAATAGAATGTTCCTTAAAATGATCCCAGATCCCCTACCACATTCCACACACCCACTGCTTCAGCACCCCTACCACCTAGGTGAGATCTGTTCCCCCAAGCTTGGAGAGGGAAGTCTCTTGAGAGATGGGCTTAAAGCAGCCTTTAATTTTAGCCAAATTGCCCAGCATATCAAAGGGCTTACAGCATTAGTAAAACACTCCTGGAAAAAAAAAGTGATTCAGACCAACAGGCTCAGTGACTGGTCCGAGCTGAGACTGTTTCTTTTGAGCTGGTATCTCCAAAGGTGTCAATCAATCAGGAAGAAACAGTCTAGGGGTAGAACAAGGCCAGGAAGATGGGAGAGGCATCTTCCTAGGAAGCTTGGGGCAAAAGTCAGGAGAAAGACGAACGGCCTGTTTGAAGCAGTTTTGCCCCCATGGACTCTGAACCTTTTGCAACTATGCAAGGTAAGGATGGGTCCACAATTTTAATCAAGTCTCAAAAAAGTCTATGACCCAAATATGTTGCAAGACCTGGGAATAAGTCTGGACAAAGAGCCAAGCAGGAAAACCTGGACCATGTCTGTGGGGGGTGGGGTGGGAGTTTTCTGATAGCTGCCCTCTGTTAAGCCTGTACCGTTTAGCCAGACATAGCACTCATTTCACCATCAGCACAACCCAAAGTTTGTTTGTTTGTTTGTTTTGAGTCAGGATCTTACAGTTACCTAGGCTGAAATGCAGTGGGACAATCAGGGCTCACCATAGCCTCAACCACCTGAGCCAAGGCAATCCCTCCTCAGCATCCCAAGTAGCTGGAGCTACAGGTACAAGCCACTGGCAAATTTTTTGATTTGTAAAGACGAGGTCTTACTATGTTGCTTAGACTGCTCTTGAATTCCTGGGCTCAAGCAATCCTCCTGCCTCAGCTTCCCAAAGTGCTGGGATTACAGACATGAGTCTCTGTCCTCGGCCAATCCAAGAGCTTTGTATTAACATTAATATTTTATGGGGGAGAAACTTAAGGCTTGAGAATGTAGGTTTCTTAGCTGTCTCACAGAGTGAAGAAGTAACCATTTAAGGATATTAGCCCAAGATTATAAGACTTAACCTTCCTCCCATATCCTGCCTCACAATTAATGCAACCTATCCTGTGGACTTTTTTGAAGTACTTTAACTTTGGTTCTGAAAAGGGAATATCAATCACTAAAATAAGGAAAGATAAAGCTTGAGCCTGACTGAAAGTTGCTGCTAGCAGGAAGTGTCCTTAAGAGATAAAGTTTCTGAAATGGATTTTAGATCCCCTATCAAGTATAGGAGCACTGAACTATGACAACCCACTGCATTTCACACCCACTGCCTCAGCACCTCTGCCACACAAGTGAGATCCATGCCCCTAAGCTCAGCAAGGGAAGCCTCTCTAAAGGATTAGAAGCATAAAACTAGCAACCACACCTTACCCCCATCTCCTGGTGAAGGGAAACAGACCTTTCATACTAAAATAATTTCAAAGGCTCTAAAGCAGGTGTAAACTTTTTCCATAAATGGCCAGAGTGATTATTTTAGGCTTTTTGTTGTTGTTTTGAGTTGGAGTCTCACTCAATCGCCCAGACTGGAGTGCAGTGGCTGCTCCCCGCCACCGCAGCCTCGACCTGCTGGGCTCCGGCGATCCTTCCGCCTCAGCCTTCCAAGTAGCTGGAACTACAGGCGCGCGCTACCACGCCCGGCTAATTTTTTTGATTTATTGTAGAGATGAG
>CAUYQG010184325.1:0-19199 GCA_963574415.1 Tarsius wallacei
CTTTTCTTTTTATTATAAAGATGTGGGGTACAATTCAGGGTTATTTCAGGCTTAGGTCTACAAGCATTGATTATGCAGGTACCCTTGATGATGAGGTGTGCCCCTCCCTAAGCAGTTTCCCTCAATTGCCAATCCCACCCCCCTCCACTGACTGTTTCCCACTACTGCCAATTCCTTTCTTGTGGTATTATAATTGTTCAAGGTTCACTTATGAGTGAGAACATATGGTACTCTGTTCTTTGTTTCTGTGGTAGATCACTGAGTATGATCGACTCAATCCATCCAAGTTGCTGCGAAATCCATGTTTGTCTTTCTTTATGGCTGCATAATATTCCATTGTGTAGATGTTTGTAGAATGACTTGAGTTCCTCTGGGTATATTCCCAATAGGGATATTGTTGGGTCATATGGAAGATCAACATCTAGTTCTTACAGAAATTGCCAGTGTCTTCCAAAGAGGTTGTACTAGTTTGCATTCCCACCAGCAGTGTAGAAGCATTCCTTTTTCTCCACATCCTCGCCAGCATCTGTTGTTGTTTGTTTTATTAATGATGGCCATTCTTACTGGGGTTAGGTGGTATATCAGTGTGGTTTTGATTTCCATTTCTCTGATGATGAGTGAGGCTGAGTACTTTTTCATGTGTCTGTTGGCTGTCCATATATCTTCTTCTCAGAAGTGTCTATTCATGTTTTTTACCCACTTTTTAATGGGATTGTTTGTTTTTATCTTTTCAGCATGTTTGAGTTCCTTGTAGATCCTAGATGTTACGACTTTGTCAGATATACAGTTGGTAAAATTTTTTTCCCATTCTGTGGGCTGTCTCCCTGCTCTCTTGATGGTTTCTTTTGCTTTGCAGAAGCTCGTTAGTTTGATGAGGTCCCACTTGTCTTATTTCTTAAGGTATGGTATGGGCATTTAGGGTTCTGAACAGGAATTGGTTACCAGTTACAATTTCTATAAGGGTGTCTTCTGCGTTTTCTAAGATTCTTATAGTTTGAGACTTTACATTGAGGTCTTTGATCCATTTAGAGTTAATTTTTGTGTATGGTGATAGGTAGGGGTCCTGTTTCAATCTTCTGCATGTGGTCAGTCAGTTTTCCCAGCACCAATTACTGAATAGGTTCTCCTCTCCCCAGTGGTTGTTGTTGGAAGGTTTAGTCAAAGACGAGTTGGTTGAGAAATTGAGGCTTTTCTTCCAGAATCTCTATCCTGTTCCATTGGTCTATAAGCCTGGTATAGACCAATACCAGACTGTTTTGATTATTGTAGCCTTATAGTAAAGTTTGAAGTCTGGCAGTGCGATACCTCCTGCTTTGTTTCTTTTGCTAAGGATTGTTTTGGCAACTCATGGTCGTTTATGTTTCCATGTGAATTTCTGTATTGTCATTTCCAGGTCTGAGAAGAATGATGTTGGTAACTTAATGGGTATTGCGATGAATCTGTAGATTGCCTTTGGTAGGAAGGAGATTTTAACAATGTTGATTCTTCCTATCCATGAGCATGGAATATTTGTCCATTTGTTTGTGTCTTCTTGGATTTCTTTGAGCAGTGCTTTGTAGTTCTCATTGTAAAGGTCTTTCACTTCTCTGGTTAGTAAGATGCCAATGTATTTCATTTTTTTAGTGGCTATGGTGAATGGGATTGTACTTTGAATTTAGGTCTCTGCCTGCTAGTTGTTGGTGTATAGTAATGTAACTGTCTTTTGCAGACTTATTTTGTACCTGAGATTTGCCAAGGTCCTTTTTAAGTGCAAGCAGCTTTTTGAAAGATTTCTTGGATTTTCAAGGCATAGAATCATGTCATCAACAAAGAGGGATAATGTGACTTCTTCTTTTCCTATTTGGATACCTCTGATTTCCTTCTCCTGTTTAATTACCTAGCTAGGACTTCCAACACAGTGTTGAACAAGAGGGGCGAGAGTGGCCAAACTTGTCTTGTTCCAGGGGAAATGTTTCTAGTTTCTGTCCATTTAGCAATATATTAGCTGTGGGTTTGTTGTAGATGGCATGTACTATTTTGAGGTATGTTCCTTCTATACCTAGGTGTTTGAGGGTTTTTATCAGAAGAGATGCTGGATTTTATCAAAAACTTTTTCTACATCTAATGATATAATCGTGTGGTTCTTGTTTTGATATCTGTTGATGTATTTAATTACATTTATGATCTTGTGAATGTTGAACCAGCCCTGCATCCTGGGGATGAAACCTACTTGGTCGTGGTGGGTGACTTTTTAGATGTGTTGTTGGATCCTTACTATAAGGCTACAATAATCAAAACAGCCTGGTATTGGTACAAGAACAAAAATACAGACCAATAGAACAGGTTAGAGATTCCAGAAGCCAAACTTCAATCTTACACACAACTCATCTTAGACAAATCCTGCACTAACAACCACTGGGGAGAGGAGAACTTATTTAGTAAATGGTGCTGGGAAAACTGGCTGGCCACATGCAGCAGATCAAAACAGGACCTGTACCTATCATCATACACAAAAATCAATCCTAAATGGATCACAGACATAAATATAGCACCTCAAACTATAAGAATCTTAGATAACATAGGAGACACCCTTATGGTAATCAGAGTAGGCAACCAATTCCTGATCAAAACCCCAGATGTCCACTCCATAAGAGACAAGATAGACAAGTGGGAACTCATTAAACTTAAAAGCTTCTGATAAATGAAAGAAACCATCAAGAGAGTGGGGAGGCAGCCCACAGAATGGGAAAAAATATTTGCCAACTGCATATCTGACAAAGGCCTAACATCCAGGATATACAAGGAACTCAAACATGCCAAAAAGAAAACAAAAATAAAAACAAAAAACAGCGCCTTTAAAAAGTGGGCAAAAGACATGAATAGACACTTTTCAAAAGAAGACATATGGGCAGCCAACAGACACATGAAAAATGCTCAGCCTCACTAATCATCAGAGAAATACATATCAAAACCACATTGAGATACCACCTAACCCCAGTAAGAATGATCATCATTAATAAAACAAACAACAACAGATGCTGGTGAGGATGTGGAGAAGAGGTAATGCTTCTACACTGCTGGTGGAAATGCAAGCTAGTTCAACCTCTATAGAAAACAGTGTGACGATTTCTAAGAAAACTAGAAATTGACCTTCCATATGACCCAGCAACCCCCCTCTGGGAATATATCCAGAGGAACTCAAATCATTCTACCAAAATGATGACCGCACACGCGTGTTTATTGCAGTACTATTCAAAATAGCGAAAACATGGAACCAACCGTGCTGTCCATTGAAACTGGACTGGATAACAAAAAAGGTACATATACATGATGGAATTTTATGCGGTCATAAAGAAGGACAATCGTATGAACTTCTCAGCAACTTGGATGAATTTAGAGTCAAGCATACTCAGTGATCTATCACAGAAACAAAGAACTGAGTACCACATGTTCTCACTCATGGGTGGACTCTGATCATTTACCATAGTACTATAAGAAAGAGACTGGCAGTTGTGGGACACTTCCAGGGGAGGAAGAGAGGGCACATAACATCAATAAGGGCATCTGATCTCAAACCAGGCAAAGCTAGTAGCAAAGAGTGGCCAAAACTTTACCTGTATTATGACCACTAATACAGGTATATGTATACCTAATCCTGAATTGTACCCCACATCTTTAAAATAAAAATAAAATTTAAAAAAACATAATTTATGCTCATGTCGAAGAATAGGACAAAGAAAAGGAAGAGGGAAGAGATAATTTTTTAATATATGTAAATTTATATGTGCAGATATATAGAATCCCTTTCTCTCTCTCTGACATACACACACACATAAAGCCACTAAATGCTTCATTTCTCTAAGTAACTTTGAGGTTGTATTTATTTATTACATTTTTTTCCACCACCTACTAGATGTCTACTTTGCCTTTAGCTAGGACCTCAGTTAATTACTATTTTTTAAAATTTTGTGGGCATTAAACTTATTCTTGAAAGGTATACATATTTAGTTGCCCTGATTTTATTGAATTGATAAAATTTTTACTCAATGATTGCTATTGTACATGAACATAACCAGGAGTGCCCATGTGAATCCTCTGGGTTCCAGATCTAGATTGCATGGCTACATTATTATAAGGATAACTTACTTTCTTCATGCTAATGGAAATTATCTCAGCCAGGTACAGACCTTGTGTTCTACCTACTAAACACCAACAAAATAACTGGGTACCTGAAAAACAGGAATTTATGAAATCATCCAAACAATAGCAAATTATTCCAGCTATGTATAGAAGGCTTTTGTTAGGAATACTGTTGAATAACTGCATAGTGACTTTTACTTTTAGAATATTAACCTTGATATTTTCTGACTTTCGAATTCATTATTATTAAATCTTTGGGGTATTATAACCTTCACTTTGGAGTCAGTTGAATCAAACAAAAATCATATAAACTAATAACAAATATATTTCTTTTTCAAAGATGACAGTCTGTAGGGATTTAGGATAACTCCGTTAGCTGTGAAAAAGCTTGTCTTGTGGAAACCATAATTGGTTGCTCTAATTGCGAGCTATCCTAGGTGGGTGTGCATTAACTATTGGCATTTGCTGCAGCTTCCTTAATTATGTCTGCTTGAAAGTCACAGGGAGGAATATTCTAGATTTCACCAGAAACAAGACACTTAAATAATGACATAAAGCAAATATCATAACTAAACACACAGAAACTACCAAAATGATAATGGTGTAATGATTCTTGATTCTTAAAATATTTTCATTAAAAAAATTAAACTCAATAATTTGCATTTAATGGCAGCTTAATATTACTACATTTTAAATTAAAAATGGATGAACTTGTGAAAACAAATATATTGAGATTGATGTGCTTTCTATAATCTTTAGGAAAAGTGTGCTTTTTTTCTGGTTGTATTAGGTTTTAAATGCCTCAGCGTAAGAGAATTAAAGTTAACAAATGCTACAGCCAAATTACAACAATAATATAAATAATAATTTTCTAATTTGAGGGTCTTTTTTTTTTTTGCATGAGGTTTTCTTGAACTGGGCTGTATTAATAATCTATATACTCTAATTGATACATGATTTAGTTTCTACATATCAGCCTTACAGTTAGTTTTCTGTTCCTCTTGAATATTTTTAAATGTCTAGTGAAATCAACTGAGAAGGAAAGCGTGGTCTTTAATTAAGAGATAAAACAGTGCATTTCCTAAAACAAAAGCATGCGACAGAAGTATTGATTCCAGTTTGCCACCAGCTCAGCTCATTGGCTGATGGTTTTGATTGCTGAAGTACTAATAAATAAAGGGGCCATAAAAAAATGCCATTGTTTACTGCTATGATACCAGTACCGAGATCTTAAAAGCATACCAGTTGCCTGAAGGTCATTTGAAAATTACAATCATCCAATATGTTTCATCAGTGATTTACAATATAGCTGGGTTTTGTTTCCAGGGCTTTTCTTGCTTGGATCTTAAATTTTAAAACATTTTACATTAACGTGGTTGCAATTTGTGTGAAACATATAGACTTCAAGTACCAACTACTTAGAATTTTGCTGCTTACCAGAAATAATTAAAATATTAACTCAAAACATTACTGCTTGATTTCTTAATGATCTACTGCTAATTACAGATTCCAGGACAGGAAAAAGCTATAAAATGTGAATTTCTTTCCATTGCTTTCAGATATTCATGAGTTTCATTTTGCTTCATAAATTTTATAAATTGAAGAAAACGATGCCATAAAAACAAACAGATTTTGCAAAACCAACACCATTATACTGAAATGCAAAGCATGAATTCTGGGTGGAGTAAGAGAACCCAGACCTATTCCTATACCTATCTGTTTAATGTGAAGTTTTCTTCGGGGACTTAATCTCTCAGGTCTCCAATTCCTTCTCCTAAAATGAAAGGCGTTAACTCTAGAAATTTTTAAGAGGAGAGCATGTTTTAGTCATTAGTACAAAGAAAATGACCTTTGGATTTAAATACATTTAGTTAAGCCAGACGGAGTGGTTCATGACTGTAATCCCAGCATTTTGGGAGGCCAAGGTGGGAGGATCACTTGCGCCCAAGAGTTTGAGATCAGCCTGAGTGATATAGCAAGACCTCATGCTACAAACAAAAATTTTAAAAAAAATTAGCCGGGCATGGTAGTACACTCCTATAGTCCTAGCTATTAAGGAGGCTGAGACAAGAGGATCACTTGAGTCCAGGAATTAAAAAAAGAAAAAAAGAAGAATATATAAATATAAATAAGTACATAAATTTAGTTGGGATTCTTGCTCTGTCACTTAACAGCTTTTATTTACTTCTGTCTAACAAGCCTTGGCCTCCGAAAATGCTGGTATCACAGTCGTGAACCACCCCGCCTGGCTTAACTAAATGTATTTAAATCCAAAGGTCATTTTCTTTGTACTAATGACTAAAACATGCTCTCCTCTTAAAAATTTCTAGAGTCACGCCTTTTATTTTAGGAGAAGGAAGTGGAGACCTGAGAGATTAAGTCCCCGAAGAAAGTTACATTTTCTAAGTCTCAGTTTACTTACTCTGTACTAAGGAGATTTAATTACTTTATTGATTTCATGAATAAGAAATAAAAATGTTTTGCACACTTTAGGCATTCCATGAACAATAGTTTTCCTTGTATCTTCCCTCTTGCCTTTTAGCGTTTCTTGTAGCCAGTCCTGTGCTACCACCTCATGTTACTGACAAATACAAGCCATGCTAAACAAATCTAGCATCACGCGAATCACTCACTTCAGCAATATGTGCATGGAATAATCATCCATTTTGCTTATTTAAAGTATTTCAGACACTAATTTGTAAGTTGTACCATCAAAGCACAAGTCTCACATCCAATAATTCTGTGGTGGGAGATGTGAAAACAAGATACTTGAAAAAAAAAATCCTTACAAATAGCATAGTCTTCTCTTACAAAAAAGATTTTCTCTTTAAATATGTACTAAGAATTGGTTGGCACGGTGGCTCTTGCCTATATTTCCAGCACTTTGCATGACCGAGGCAGGAAGATCACTTGAGCCCAGGAGTTTGAGACCAGCCTAGGGAACATAGTGAGAATGAGTTTCTACAAAAAAAAAAAAAGAAAGAAAAAAGAAATTAGCCTGGCAGGATGGTGCACACCTGTAGTCCCGGCAACTCAGGAGGCTGAAACAGAAGAATTGCTTGAGCCCAGGAGGTTGAGGCTGCAGTAAGCCATGATTGCTCAGCCTGGGTGATAGAGGGAGATCCTGACCAAAAGCAAAACAAAACAAAAATCTTAGCGTTTACATTTTCTGAGAGTGCATAAAACAAGTACTTCTTTCTAAGCTCTGATATGGTATTACGGCTACCAACTGTAAGGCTGTAAGCTGACAATGTACTAAAAAAAGGTTTCTCATTTGCAGTTATTTTATGTTCGTTTCTAAACCTGATTTATTTAAATCACAACTTAGATTGCATTTTATTGTCCATTTGGAGAGTAAGAAATATAATTCGAATTCTCGTAGACCTTCGTTTTCTGCAAAAAAAAAAAATTAAATGTGTGACTCGAAGCATTCAAGCTAGAGAACTCCTTGGGGGTGGGAAGACACGGCCTTTCCACCCCCCCTTCGCCCCTACCCAAGGAACAGAGATTACAGATGCCATTCAAACGGAGACAAGGAGGCAAGACTGACTTCAGACTGTTTTTCTTCACTGCATGTGTTATTTTCAAAATGAACATTTAAAGACTTCGTGTACAAGGAACTTAACAATTTTTATTGCATATGAGACACTTTACTTTTTTAACTGAATATTTATTTACTGTCTGAAACTATTCATTATTTTCCATTCTATGTGATTTTTGACAAATCATCTACAACGTTACCATTATTTTCATTTCTTTTTACTAACATATATATCTTATGAAATGTATGTGGGCATGTGTAACCGAGCTTATACTAAAGAAATAAATGATATTTAGAAGCATTACATGAATATATTTGAGGAAAAATGAATAAATAATGACACCTTAAACAAACTTAGAAAATTGAAATGGGTCATCAGAATTCTCAAAAGAGTATCTAAAGTTTCTGTTCAAATCTGTGTGTTTTTTGCTTTTACTGAATAATTGTTACCATTTTTTCCCCCAATAATGGCAACAGTTATCTGTTTAAGACTTAAGTCAGATACATGTACACTGTTGGGAGTGTCAATTGGTGCAACCTCTATGGAAATGAGTATGGAGATTTCTCAAAGAACTAGAAGTTGATCTGTCATTTGTTCCAGCAATCGCTCTGCTTGGTAATCTTCCCAAAGGAACAGAGGTTATTATGCAAAAAGGACACCTGCACTCGTTTGTTTACCACAGCATAATTCAGCAAAGATGTGGAATCAACCTAAATGGCCATCAACTGATCAGTGGATAACAAAAATGTGGTATATACAGAGGGTGCCAAAAAAAAGTATATACATTTTAAGAAAGGAAGAAAACTGTATTAAAATTGTAAACTCAGTGAGATGAATGCAAGGCATTCATTTGATTTCTGCAATTACAGGTGCTCCAAGTTGTTACCATCAGCGTCCAGACACGTCTGATTACGAGTGATCATCTCTTAAAATGTGTATACATTGTTGGCACCCTTAAACGGCTACTGCTAAGTCTTATAAAAAGAAGTGTTCATTAACTGGAATACAATAAAACAAACTTATGAAAATGGAACAATTGAGGAGAGCCAGCTTTGTAATGTGGCTGGACCCGCCAGGTTGCCATATATTAACTAAAATACTCACAAATCTCTTCCAGTGGGTCCCCTCTCTTCCCCCTCTTCCACTGCTTTCCTCTTCTTTTTCCTCTTTTTCTCCCTTCCTGACCTTAGGCACACAGACGCATACATTACAAACTGCATCACAAAGCACTTTTGTTTTTATGTAATGGTGAACACATATGGAAGTTGTAATTCATCATAGTCAAATTGTATCGTTACTATTTTTCAATTCCTAAAGGTACATCTATACAAACATACAACGTTGCCAGTGCCATCAGCTGGTTTGAAGTTCACATGGGCTACAGTGTTTTTACTTTCTTTTGTCCCAAGTTTCCTCCCTGTAGAGACCCTAGTGATTATGCAGTTAGTTGGGCAACATATCTGGTATGTGGTCCATAAGTTTAAAAATATACCAGGGTAAGCAGAAGGGTTTATGAGCATCAAACATATCAGGGCTTAGAAGCGTGTTTGAAGCAATACAAAGCATTTGAAGCAGCTGCTCTAATCTTTTATGTATATATAAAAAGGTGAAGTGTCCAAAGGCTGGGTTTGGTCTTCATCTACAACAAAGAAAAAGAAAAAAACACTTGGGAAACATAGGAGGTTATTTCAGTCTGTTCGGGAGCTAAATTCACTTATGAGCAAAAAACATGTTTAAATTGCAAATACGTCCAAAACTGGTGAAAAAGCACTTACAAATAACTGCATTTTAGCACATCCAAGCTAATAATAATGATTCTAAAGACTTGAGTCAGAACATCTTATGAATAGAAGAATAGATGAAACTATCTTAATCCAAGGAACTAGATCATACCATACCCGGCCAAGTTTAATCAATAAGTATATGGAAATCTCAAGGAAGAATTATCAGCTATTGACACAAGGAAGACCTGACCCTTCTAACTCTTTGCTTTATTTGTACAAAGCAGTTTTTTATTTCTTCTTTTTACAGGTGTGTCCTAAGAACATTGTGCTTTTGTACTCAGTGAAGAAATTAGTAATAAGAAGACCTTTGGGAAAAAAGAAATAATCATTTTGCTCATCTACTAAGTGGCCTTTTAGCTTTCAGCCTATTGGGATCAGTTGAAGGCCAGGTGTTGAGTCCAATATTATTTCATTATATTTATTGGGTAAAAAGATAAGATTTTGTAAACTGTTTTCTTCCTGTTACACTGCTTGGGGGTTGTGTATTTATTAAGACGCTAAGTGATACCATTGTATTATAAAAGTGCCCTCATTCTTTGAAGCGAAACAATATGAAAGGTTGAGTTGGATTGGACTGTGTAAGGTGAAGGCTGTGTGCTAGACAATACCTGTGAGACAGTGTCATTTTCTCCACGTGTCTCTGTCCTCTCTCTGTAAATTTGCCAAGCAGTTGATTCGCTGGGCACCTCTTGAAAGGTGAAGCCTTGCTCGGTGACTCTGGAGAGTTGTTGAGTAAATACTTTTTGCTCCCTGCCTCTAAGCTTCAGGACGGAATCCTCGCCATTTCTCCCTTCAAGGGGAGCACACCTTCTTCGTGTGGGTTTGCATTTTAAAATGCTAAGGAGGCAACAACCACGGCCACTTATTATTATTATTTTTTTCTCCTTCCTCGTGCGCTCTTTAATGGAATACTCCGATTCATTCCCATGTCCTCGGTGGTAATATTCATTGTAAAAATCATTACGGATGTGAGGTCTCTCCCTTAATTAAGAGTTAAAAGGCTTCATTTCCTAAAACAAAAGCATGTGGCAGGTTTCATTGATCTGGTCTCTGTCGCCAGCTGAACACATTAGCAGCGGTTATTGATTACTCTAGCGGTAATGAGCTTGGGTTCCTTGTCAGGTGAAGTCCACATTCCTTGGGAGCATTTTCTTGAAAGCGGCGAATACAGGTTCACTATGATATATGAGGCAGGAGACTTTTAAAGCTTTACTGCCAATGAATCATTCTTTAAAAATATAGCAGTAGTCATTAAAAAGGTGATTTTCCAGGCATTGTCTTTTTTTTTTTTTTTGTAATTCCTTCTGGATGCTAAAAATGCACTTATGGATAGATGGAAAGCCAAAGCAAGAGGAGCATTAAATGTAATCACATATAGCTCATACGGATTTTAATAAGTTCTCAAGGAAGCATCATCATTGCCTTCTGATGACCATGCTGGGCCACTTAACTAGTTCAGCTTTATCACTATTGCTAATCATGATCTCCATCCAGCGCTTGAATAATAGTTGAAAATAGCTTTTGGGAGTGGTGACCGTAGGAAATTGTAATTTGAATGGGAGAGAGAAGACTCAAGTGTGCAACATTTCTTAAGAAAAAATGGCAGTAACTTCTTTATTAAGGGGCATGTCTTAGAATGAGCATTGCTAAAATATAGTTTGCCCCAAGTTTTCTCTTAGGTTAAAGGCCCAGTGGACTATTTAGTAATTAATCCTAGTGGAACATTGTCAAATGGGAAGGATAAAAGCAACAAGAGGGCTTGATCTCTTTTTGATGGGACAAGATAAAGGTGACACTTGAGCCTCTGGCTTTAGTATAGATATATATGTGTTCAGCAAAAAAGAAGTGGAATAATCTTTAAAAAAAAAAGAAAAACACAACACTTTTAGGAATCCACTTTGAAAACCATTAAAAGAAGAATCTGCATTTCCCCTATGTCTGTGTCTGTATCACTCGATTGAAAGAACAAAA
Organism: Tarsius wallacei; assembly: GCA_963574415.1. Lineage (NCBI taxonomy): Eukaryota > Metazoa > Chordata > Mammalia > Primates > Tarsiidae > Tarsius > Tarsius wallacei. The sequence goes on from CAUYQG010184325.1 coordinate 11,417, forward strand.
TTATTTAGGAAATTGTGAATCAGTCCAATCCCCAATCCCTGTTAGCCACAAAAATGTTATCCACAATGCAGAGACAGCCTAGGTTTTTTTCTAATTGTGGTAAACCCTACAGTATGTATGGCCTTTATGGAATAAAATATAAACTTCATTGCAAACATAATGGGTAAAAAAAATGCTTTTTACAACTGAGAGTCATGTTCTTTTAATATAATCTCTTTTTTGGCTGACATTTGGGCACTTTGGATGCTCATTTAAAGATAAAGATCCAGAGGCCAGAGAGATAGATGGCAAAAGATTAGTAGATAGTAGGTAGTAGAGCAAAGGTCACAGGTTAATCATATTCCAAAGCCCATGTTGTTTTGAACCTCATCTCTCTTATTCTTAGTTTCTTCACCTTTAAAGTAGCATAAAATAATTTCTTCTGGATCTAAGATGTGTAAGTTTTCAAGCTTTTAAGACTAGAATGAGTGGCTAACTCTGTTGTAACAGGTTCTAATTAGGATGGAGTTTGAAAAAATTTTTTCTTGCCTGTTATCTCATTTTGTTGCATTACTTTCTTGGCAGAAATGAATCTTTTTGTTTACAGCAACAGAGTTTAAGCTGACTTACAGTTATGCGATAAACATAGCTTAAACCTGCAATGTTTAGGTTTATTTCCAAATACTGATTTGAAAAGAAGTTCCTCCTCCCATATGATTTCCTACTCATTTAAATTATATTTAATTTGTCATACCAATCAAACTTTTTACATCATAATGTAGTCAATCCTGAACTGCCCAAACTTCTCATGGAATCATAATGGTATTGATCATAATTCATTTGGGCTCATTATCTTAAAATCACTGATTATATAATATATAAGCCTCTTCAGCCTGCAGCGGATAACAAAGCTATAATAACATCTGACTGAGTGATGCAGTCTTCTATTTATTCATGTGGAAGACGTCTACTCAAGAAACTCCAGGGAACAAAGGATTTGGCTTCACACCCTACTGCATTACATTCCCGAACAGACCTGTTGCAGATAACACAGAAACAGAGAGTGAGCAGTCTGTATGCTAGTTAGGCAGCCAGGGAATTAAGAGCAGAAAATGACTTTTACATCTCTAATGAGGACTTTCCCTCTTTCCCTTATACAAAATGTGTTTTAAAGTAAACATTGTAAATTCCATTATTAACATCATTTAGCTATGACACTCTTCATGACAACTTTGCAGACAAACACTGGAAAAAATAAGTATGGATACAATTTAAACAAATAACTTATAATATAGAGGGGAATTTTAAATGATTCAATTGAATTAACAGAGAGACAGGATTCACCTGACAGATGCTTGTTTGAATTTTAATGTGAAGAAGTAATTAAGGGAAAAAAAAGTCTCGTTTTTTTATGTTATTACTTTTGAAAAAGTAACATAGTAACAACACAGATGACATTTTTTTGCTTAAAAGCATATGGGTTGAGTTATCTTACAGAAGAGTACAACTGTAGTCTTTCTTGAATATCTTCCATTTGATAGTCTTATATATTGAAGAAATTGTTTAGATAAAATGATTCATCAAACTATAATTTGACTCTCAATATATGTCATACACTAAATCATATGTCTCTATGTTCACATAAAGGAATGTTAGTTAATAATCAAATTCAAGAACTGCAGCATTATGCACTAATGTAACTTAACTCTTAGCAACATAATAATAAGGGGGAATATTATCAAATGTTTATATACTTTGCTATATCTTTCAAAAAACAAAAAAATCATTTAAAAAACATATAAAGCAAAAAGATGTGAAAAAGAAAAGATAATTATAAAAGCAGGATTCAGGATGGTGTTACATTGGAGAAAGAGAGGAGGATGGGTCAGTAAGAGGCATTGCAGGGTTAGATACAGGGTATTTTTGATCCTATCTTTTAAGATGAGTTCAGGAGTGTGAGTGTTCCCCATGGTCAAAGTTAAAGTAATTTGAGTACCAAAATAAGTAATGCAGTAACAGAATCTAACCTGAAGCAAAAAATAATTTCATGCATATCTAAATAAACAGCTGAGTAATTAATAAATGGGAAAGAGGAGACATAACTCCTGCCCATAAAGAATTACAAATAATTTTTGTAGATACTATCCCTTATGGTGTTAGAGTTTAACTTCCTTCCCTTGTCTTTGAGTGTGGGATGTGCTTAGTAACTTGCTTCCAAAAAGCAGAATACAGAAGGGAGAGAAGGGCAAGAAGTAACTTTACAATGCAAAAATCTGGCAAATACTACCTAAGCCAGGCAGCCAAGATAACATCTTCCACACTGAGTCCTGTTTATAGTATGCATCCTTGTTATAATGAGATGAAAATGGCACTTCACCTCTGTTGTCCTTGTCTCAAAAACCAATGAATGAGAGCTTCTGCCTTGAAAATGGTGGTATAGCAAAAAGCTGGCTTCACTGTCCCCCATAGAAAACCAAAAATAAATATAAGCACAAGGATTATCACTAGAAATAGAACAGAAAAATAAATTTAAGACAGTTTTCAGGGCCACAAAAATGTAGAACATACTGTGAGCAGATAGTAAAGAAAATGAAATTGAAGCTAAAAAAAAAAATCTACAAAATTTGACCTATGAAGAAAGAGAAAATCTCAATACACCAATTAAAAAGTAGTGAAATTAAAGTTCTAATAAAAAGTCTCCCATCAAAGAAAAGCCCAGGACCTGATGTTTTCACTGCTGAATTCTATCTGACATTTAAAAAACGAACACCAATTCTATTCAAAATCTTCAAAATAATAAATAATACTTCCAGACTCACTTTTTGAGGCCAGAATTACCCTGATACCGAAGTCAGACAAGGATATACAGGTCAAAATGATAAATATAGTTGCCAAATTTCTCAAAAATAAAAATAATTGTAAACCAAATTTAGCAGCACATTAAAAAGATTTTTTACCATGATCAAGTGGGATTCATCCCAGGGATGCAAGGTTGGTTTGACATATGCAAATAAATAAATGAGATATGTCACACTACAGAAACAAAACCAAACCTATATGATTATTACAATAGATTTCAAAAAAGCATCCAACAAAATCCAGCTTGTCTTTATGAATAAAAACTCTTATCAAACTGGGTAAAGATAGAATATACCTCAAAATAATAAGGACCATATATGACAAATCCACAGCTAACATTGTACTGAACAAGTTAAATTTGGAGGCCATTCCTCTGAGATCAAAACAAGACGAGAATGCCTACTTTCATTGTTTTACTCAGTTTAGTGCTGGAAGTCCTGGTTGGAGCAATTAGGCAGGAGAAAGAAATAAAAGTCATCTAGGTTGGAAAAAAGAAAGAAGTCAAATTAGTGTTGTTGTCAGATAGCATAATCTTATACTTAGAGTAACCTAAGAAGTCACCAAAAAAGTTTTAGAGCTGATAAATGAATTCAGTAAAGTTTCAGAATATAAAATCAACATAGAAAAATCAGTAGTATTTATATATGCCAACAGTGAACAATTTGAAAAAGAAATCAAGAAAGAAATCCTATTTTTAATATTTACAAAGTATATAAAATTCTTAGGAATCAATATAACCAAAGAAGTGAAAGATTTATACAAGGAAAACTGTAAACACTGATGAAAGAAATTGAAGAGGACACATAATTGGAAAGAGCATCCATGCTCACTGTATCGGAAAAATTGATATTTTTAAAATGGCAATACTATCCAAAGCTGATTCAATGTAATTTTTATCAAAAATATCTTTCTTCACAGAAAAAGAAAAGAAAATTCTGAAATTTATGTGGAATCACAAAAGAAGCAGAATAACCAAAGCAATCCAAAGCAAAAAAGAACAAATCTGAAGTCATCACTCTACCTGACCTCAAGATTTACAACACAGATATAGTAATCAAATCAACATAACACTGGTATGCAAACAGATGCATAGATCAGTGGAACAGAATAGAGACCCTAGAAACAAATTCATGTATTTATGGTAAGTTCATTTTCGATAAAGACCCCAAAAAGATACACTGGCAAAATATCAGTTGCCTCAATAAATGGTGCTGGGAAAAGTGGTTCTCCATCAGCAGAAGAATGAGGTTAGACCCCATCTCTTGCCACACACACACACACACACACACACACACACACACAATCAAATCAAAATGGTGCAAAGAAATGTAAGACCTGAACCTATGAAACTACTAGAACAATGTAAGACCTGAACCTATGAAACTACTAGAACAATGTAAGACCTGAACCTATGAAACTACTAGAACAAAACTTTGGGGAAATGTTCCAAAACATTGGACTGGGCAAATATTTTTCTGTATAAGTCTTCAACAGCATGGGAAATCCGAACATAAATAGACAACTGTGATTACGTGAAGCTAAGAAGTTTCTGCACAGCAGGGAAAACAATCAACAGAGTGAAGAGACAACACACAGAACGGGAGAAAATATTTGCAAACTAACCATCTGACAAGGGTTAATAATCAGAATATATAAAGGCTTCAAACAAATCAATAGGAAAAAATCCAATTTAAAATAGGCAAAGATCTGAATAGACATTTCTCAAAAGAAAACCTACAAACAGCCAACATATGCAAAAAATGCTCAACATCACCAATCATCAGAAAAATGCAAGTCAAAACTGAAATGACACCATCTCACCCCAGTTAAAATGGCTTTATTGAAAAGACAAGCAACAACAGATGCTGGTGAAGATGCAGACAGAGAGTAACCTGGTGGGAATGTAACTTAATAAAGTCACTATGCAAAAAAGTATGGAAGTTCCTCAAAAAACTAAATGTAGAACTACCATATGATACAGCAATTTCTCTACCGGGTACGTATCCAAAAGAAAGTCAATATATTGAAACGTCATCTGCAGTCCATGTTTACTATAGCACTATTCACAGTAGTTGAAATATGTCATTAATCTAAGTGCCCATCAATGCGTAAATGGAAAAAGACAGTGTGGTATCTGTTCACAATACTATTATTCAGCCATAAGAGAATAAAATCATCCGGGCTCAGTGGCTCAGCCTGTAATCCCAGGACTTTGGGAGGCCGTGAGTGGAGTGCCTGAACTTGAGGGTTCAAGACCCACCCGGGAAACTTGGCCAGACCTTGTCTCTACAATAAATAAAAATTAGCCAGACGTGGTAGCCCGCACCTGTAGTTCCAGCCACTTGGAAGGCTGAGGTGGAAGGATCACCAGAGCCCAGCAGGTTGAGGCTGCAGTGGCCGGGAGTGTGCCAGTGCACTCCAGACTGGGCAATGGAGTGAGACTCCAACAACAAAAAAAAAAAACTAAAATCTTGTCATTTGCAGCAGCTTGGATGAAACTAGGTCATCATGTTAAGTGAAAGAAGCCAAACACAGAAAGACAAATATCAAATATCGCATGTTCTCACTCATATGCCGGCAATAAAAATGCAGATGTCATAGGGGTTAAGACTAGATTTATGGTTACTAGAGGCTGAGAAGGGTAGTTGGGAGGGAATGATAAAGAGAAGTGCATTCATAGGTACAAACACATGATTTTATAGAAGAAAGAAGACTTAGTGTTAGATAGATCTGTCGGGTGACTATAGTCCTCAATGGTCTGTTCTATATTTCAAAATAGCTACAAGAGAAAAATTTGAATGATTCTAGTACAAAGAAAAGTTAAATATTTAACATGGTGAATATCCTGAATACACTCATTTGATCCTTAACAAATTATGTAGATGTATTATGTATCAACAACAAAAAAATTTTTTTAATGGTTTCACTCTAGCAATGAGAAAAATAATAGACAAACTCAAATTGAATGTTTTAATCTGCTTGGGCTAACAAAGCAGTTACCACAGGCTGTGTGGTTTAAACAGTAGGTATTATTTTCTTACAGTTCTGGAGGCTGGAAGCCTCAAGGTATCTGCAGTGTTGACTTATTTTCTTGACTTGCAGGTAAACACTTCTTTCTGAGTCTTCACATGGTCTTTCTTTTGTGAACATACACACATACACACACACACACACACACACACACACAAAGGGAGTTAGAGCCCTGGTGTCTCTTCTTTTTTTACAAGGATAGTATTCCTATAGGATCAGGGCTTTACTAGTATGACATCAATTGATTGTAGTTACCACATTGAAGGGTTATGTCCAAATACAGTAACATCGCAGTTGAGAGTTTCAACATATGAATTCTGGAGGGAGACACAGTTCAGTACACAACATTGAGAAGCATTATTCAAATTCCTGGACAGTATTCCCAAAAGCAATCAAAGTTATTGGGCAAGAGAAATCTGAGAAACTCACAGATCAGAGGAGACCATGGAGACATGATGACTAAATGTAATGTGGTACCTTGTGTGAGAACTTGGAACAGAAGAAAAAAAAAACATTGAGGAAAAACAACAAATGAATTCTGAATAAAGTGTCCAGTTTAGCTAACAGTAATGAATTAATATCAGTTTTTATTGTGGTGAATATCCAGTGGATAACACAGAGTGCTAATAATAGAGAAACGTGGGTAAGAGGTATATGAGAAATCTGTCCTTTATAATGTTTCTGTAAATCTAAAACTATCGTAAAATAAAAATTTAATTATAGAAAGAAAAAGATACTAAAGCAAAACTAGAATAAAAAATTACTTAAAAAGTGCTATAATTGCCTTGGGAGAGAAGACCACACTCAGAGTCAATGATTTGCTAGAAGAGTTGATAAAGCGTAGACAATCTGTTATACTCATGGTTATTGTTTGGTACAGAGAAAGGAAAAAGATTAAAATCAAAACTGGAAAGGCCGCATGGGTAAAGTCCAAGAGAAACAGCAAAAGCCTCCAGGCATCCTCGTCCATTAGAATTGCTCAGAGATGCACTCAGTTCTCCTAACAACAACATGTGACGTGTGACAACACACGTGCAGTACTGCCAACCAGCATGGCTCACGTGAGCGTTGGCGTCCAGATTAGTCACACAATCATGCAGCAGCAGCTTGACTGACCTTGACTGACCTTGTTCCAAAGCCTTCTAGAGGTCAAATGGATACCACATGGCCTAGAATCCAAGGTACACCAAAACACTCTTATCCTGCAGGATGGTCCAAGGTCTTAGAGGTTTTCTCTCAGAAGATGTTTAAGGGTCCATCAAGTTCACAGAAAGAACAAAGTGGAGTTGTAAGATGGAGAGAGATATAGGAACATTAAAAACCTTGATACCTACTTGAGATTCATATATCCCTCTGGACTTCTGTTTTTGGTAGGAGTTACTTCAAGCTATGTTTCTGTTCGTCAACCAAGGTATCTGCAGTGCCGATTTCTGGTGCGACTTCTTTTCCTGGTTTGTAGATAAAAACTTAATTTTTACCGTGCCCTCAAATGGCCTTTCTTCTGTGAGCATGCAGAGACAGAGAGAGAGAGAGAGAGAGAGAGAGAGAGAATAAGAAAGAGAAGGGGGGGAGGGAGACAGAGAGAGAGAACACGAGAGTGAGCGAGCTCTGCTCATTGTTACCAAAGGAATCTTTCCCAAATGAACTAAGTTGAAGATTTCATAAGGAAGTAGAATTTGATCAATGTTTTATAGGACAATTGTCACTAATATTTGTTAAATGTGTAGTTTCAGATATATTCTATGTACTGGAAACCATTAGCCTGATGACTAGTACTCTCAAAGAGCTGACACTGCAGTGGAGATTAGCATGTAACCAGATTTAGCATGCTTAACACTGTAAAAGAATTATGGTAAAAATGGTGAGACATAAGTCTGGTTTTACTGGTATAAAGAGAAGAAAATATATCTTAGGC
>CAUYQG010184327.1:0-21622 GCA_963574415.1 Tarsius wallacei
TGGTAGCGCGTGCCTGTAGTTCCAGCTACTTGGAAGGCTGAGGCGGAAGGATCGCCGGAGCCCAGCAGGTCGAGGCTGCAGTGGCTGGGAGCGGCCACTGCACTCCAGTCTGGGCGACAGAGTGAGACTCCAACTCAAAAACAACAACAACAACAAAAAACATATATGTATTGTTTAGTTTTTCTTTTTCTTTTTTTGAGTCAGGGTCTCATTCTGTTCCCTAGGCTACAGTGCAGTGACACAATCACAGCTTGCTGCAGCCTACAACTCCTGGGCTCAAACAATCCTCCCGTGTCAGCCTCCTGAGTAACTGGGACTATAGGCATGCGCTACCATATCCGGCTAAGTTTTTTTATTTTCTGTAAACATGGGGTCTCACCATGTTGCCTAGGCTGGTCTTGAACTCCTGGGCTCAAACAATCTTCCCTCCTCAGTTTCCCAAAGAGCTGGGATTACAGATGTGAGCCATAGTAGCCGGTCACATTTTTTAACTTTCTATAAATGACACCATACTATACATTTTTTTCTGTGACCTGCATCTTTTGCTCAGCATTATGTTTCTGATAATCCCCCACAGTGAAGTAATCATCTTTTACCCATTTTTACTATGGGACAGTATTCCATTGTCGGAGCATCCAACAATTTACAGTATTAACTTTCTTTACTCAGCCAGACTCACTAACACAACATACTAACATGGTCTGTCTGCAAACAAGATTATGCCGCATGAATTGTTGGTGGCAGTCCCATGCTGGCTTCTGTGTGGCAGAGCAGAAAATAAAACAATTACAAATGGTTCACCTGACTGTTTTTGAAGAGAAGGTAAGATCCTGCTAAGAAATGGAGCCTTGAGACCTTGCTTCACAAGCAAATGGTGGCTCCACAGGGTGGGTAAATGGATCCCTAAGATAAAACCCTTGCACAGCTTCAAGTCTGCAGCTTTACAGGCAGGAAAGAAGGCAAGGAAAGGGCTGCTTTGACAATGCAATCTTCACCTTCATGGGCATGCCAGAGCACCTCTGTTTGATCATGGTGAACAGCACCTGAGTCCAAGAAAAACCTATCCTTCAGACAGCAAAAGCTAAATATTTAGTCTGGGAGGCAGCAGAAGCCCATCATTCTCTCTGCCCCCGGAAAGCAAGGATAGCAGAGGACTGCCCTTGAATCCTTTAGGTTTGATTCATCTTCTCCCAAGTACAGTCCTTGATGTAAATGCACCAGTGATAACTCACTTCTCAGGTCTGGGGAAAGGGGAAGAGTGGTACACAATACCTGGTCTCCAGTCACAGAGAACAACCACTGCCACCTCACTGAGCATTCCCAGGGCATACGGCTGGGAACACTCATCTCAGTTAATCCTACAATAACCCTGTGAGGCAGTGATCTCCTCTTTTCTTTTTCTTTCTTTCTTTTTTTTTTTTTTTTTTGAGTTGGAGTCTCATTCTGTCACCCAGGCTGGAGTACAATGACATGATCACAGCTCACTGCAGCCTCAACCTCCTGGACTCAGACGATCCTTTTGCCTCAACCTCCCAAGTAACTGGAATTACAGGCATGCCCCACCATATCTAGCTATTTTTTTTATTTTCTTGTAGAGATGAGGTCTCGCCACTCCTGGGCTCAAGCGATCCTCCCGTCTTGGCCTCTCAAAGTGTTAGGATTACAGGCATAAGCTACTGCACCTAGCCTTCCCCATTTTACATCTGAAAAACCTGAGACTCCAAGCCTTTCATGACTCATCTAATATCACACAGCAAGTAAATCACAGGCCAGGATTTAATCTACATCTCCTGATCTAAGCCCTGCACTCTTATCCAGCAGATGACCTGGCCACCACCTGCAGTCAAAAGCATGCATGCACAGTGACCTTCATACAAGCAACAGGAAAGGAAAATGAGGTAAGAATGCAGAAAATACTGCCTTTGGGGAATATTTTCAAAAGTATATTCTGCTGAATGGCAACAGGTTCCATGAGAATGCAGAATCAATGTTTGGATGACAGAGGCCTGCGAAAACCCAGAGGCCATATGGTAGAATGCTGCTGCAGCAGCCAGCAGGCTGAGGAGGACACTCCCACACACCTGAACTATCTGCAAGGCACTCTGCCTACCAGTAACTAACTAGCATTGAAATCAACCATGTGTGATAGGCAAAAAGGCATCCGGTTTTCTGTTGAAGACTGGCTGCTGTTTTAACAGCCAACAAGTCTCAACACAAATGACCAAAAATGAGACTATCAGGATCTGTGGATTTCAAAGTCAATCAACTAGAGAAATTCATAGACCAATAGATAGGTCAAAAATGTAGGTCCAAATTTGCTGACAGCTAGACTCTACCTTCAAGCCCACAAATTAAGTGACATTAGTGTGTCTGACACAAACTTTCCAAGTCAGCTCAACGACCAAGACGGCAGTTACTAGGCCAATCTGAGGAGGCATCTCTCTCCAAAGAGTGCAAGGGTCAAGGGTTCCTCGCCCACTGCTGCTCCTGCTGTTTTCTCCAGTTCTGGGTACCCACCAGGCCTTTGTTGACACAAGATTTGCCAGTTATATGTGAGATCCAGCTTGTAAGTCATCTTAGTGAGTCACGGAAAACGTGACTGGTCTTCAGGGTGTGAGGCAACACCTTTGCAGAGACTTGGAGAAAAAAAAAAACAGGGAATGGCACCTCTGCTTCTAATGAAGCTACAGAAGAAAGGTCCAAAGTCCACCCTCTCTCACTCCCGCCACCTGCTGGTCACTGCAACCTCGTAAACCCGCAAACCAAACCTTTCCGGAGAAGTTGGCAGCTGTCCTCAAGGGAGTCTTTCAAGATGCTGTGGGTATTGGCTAAAAATGCTGTTTTTCACAGCATTATTCCCCACTCCCTGGGATGTGTTCGGGAAAAAAAATTTTTTTTTAAAAAAAAACACGGTCTCACTCTGTTGCCCAGGCTAGAGTGCAGTAATGCAATAACAGCTCACTGAAACCTCAAACTCCTGGGCTCAAGTGATCCTCCTGCCTCGGCCTCCTAAATAGCTGTGACTACAGGCACACACCACCACCACATTTGTTTAAATTATTTTGTGAAGAGATGAAGTCTCGCTATGTTGCCCACGCTGGTCTCAAACTCCTGGCCTCAAGTAATCTTCTTGCCTCGGCTCCCAAAGCACTGACACCACAGGCATAAGCCACTGCACCTGGCCCTGTTTGGGAAGACTTTTTACTCCCAGTTATTCACCTACTCTCCACAAAAAATAAAGATTCATAAACTACATTCACAGGATTCTTTTTCTTAAAATTTCCTTAAAACGTCTGGAGATTTTGTATATTGTAATAAACAATACACACAGGTACCAACCCCTCCCCATATCTCTAATACACTTAGAGCTATTCTCTTGCCTAGACATTCAGTTGCCGTGGAAATGAGTATGCACCATTAATACAGGTTTAAGATGGGAACTTCAGTAAATAGGGTTATGTCATTCATGACACATAAAACAAGTATAATATAACTTGGGCTCTAAGTGTAGGAGGTCTTAACCAATATTCCAGGGGAACCACGGGCCACCTCCGAAAATAAAAACATACAGGCAAAAAATTTCACATACAGAGGACCACTGCTCTAAGCATTTCCATGCACATTCTGGAAGAAAACTGGCCGCAGCCCCCAATGTATATTAGAGCAGTCAGACTTTCTGTTCCACAGACCCTTTTATCCAAATAACCTACCTAGCCAGTCCCAATCTTTTCAAGGAACCTCTGACTTTCTAAGAATCCTGAGTTCTGTAGTCCCCTCTTGGCCTCCTTAACATATTGAGTCAGTTATAAGGTCCCTGGTTCCAACAGTTTCTAACATAAATAGCTCCTCACCATTTCCCAACGTGTTTTTTTAAGCATCTTCCCGCCTCCTTCCCCTCAACAAGGGGCATCTTACCGGGATCTCCCACCAAAGCAGTTTGTGCTGGGGGGTTGGTGCCGGTTCTCTGGGGCTACAGCTGTCCCACTGGATTCTCTGGAAGGCGGCTGTGATCCTGGAAAGGGATCAATCACAAGAAAAAACAGAAACATTGAGAAGTTCATCCCCTGTTGAGATCTGGCAACCAGGACCAGAATTCCCCTGTGGATCCCTCCTATCATGACGAGATAGGGACATCTAGCAAACTGCAGCCTCCAGCACGAGAGCAACAGGGATAATCATGTGTGACCTGATCTGCGCCAAGGAACAGTGGGGCTCAAATCTTGGAAACAGCTTCTCTTCTCCAAGACATTCTAGAACATCCAAGACACAAGCTCGCTGCCTTATGCTTTAAATGAACTTCAACCTCAAAAATATGAGCTAGGGGACCGAGGCTAAATATGCAAAGCGGGGGCAAGGATTGGGGGCCATTTCTCTGTAATGCAACCAGAAAGCTTTTAAAAAGCCAAGTCAGATCCTGACAGTCTTCTACTAAAACCTCTTCAATAGCTTGCTGTTTCCCAGGTTGAGGTTCAAACTCCTTACCAAGGTCTTCAAGGCTGCGTGATCTGAGTTGACCTCCTCCCCAGACTGATCTCCTGCACTCTCGTTCTTGCTCCCCATGATCCAACCACACTGGCTGCCTCTGTTCCCACCACAGGCCAAGTCCCCTACCCCCACATCCCTGCCTTGACCTGTCTAAATTCCAGGCCTCTGCTTCCTTCAAGAAACCTTCTCTGACTCCCCAGTTTAGATGAGATCCTCCCCAAAATACAGGAATCTCATACCACCTGGTACTTTCCATTCATAGCTTTTATCACAATAACAGCTATGCAATTATTTGTGTGTTAGCTTGTTTGGTCTCTAACTTCCTCTGCTCCCAACAAATAGATTATAAACTCAAGAAGTGGAGGCCATGTGAACTTTGCCCACTGCCATCTGGCTAGCACCTGGTCTAAGACCTCGTACATACCAGGCATTCAATTAAGTAGATATGTGTTGATTGCATGAATGATGCATGTCTTTCTCTATGCGCCTGAAAGCACCCTAAACACTGCTCCATTCAACTGAGGGATGTTCTCAGCAGTCAAGGCCTACCCAACTACAACTCCAACCAATTCCCTTGAATCAGAATTCAAATTTCACCCTTGAAGCTACAGAAAGCCTGTCTGGCACCTGGAAAGTGCCACCGTTACATCACATCTAACAAAATTTTTAATGAGAAAAATTATGGAGAAACCCAACCCATTTCAGACCTCAGACTTTATGAAATCATTTCCTGCTCGATCCAAAGGTGACTAATTTCAGACTAGATCAAAAGAAACAAACTAGCAACATTCAGGACAGAGCCAGGACACTCTTCAACTTCCCAGTTTCCGTAAGCATTTTGCTAATGCATATCTCTAGAGGAACACAAGGTCCCCTTCCCAATTAATGCTATCTAATTAAAAACACCCTCAGGCCGGGCTCGGTGGCTCAGCCTGTAATCCCGCGCCTTGGGAGGCTGAGGTGAGTGGATTGCCTGAGCCGCGGGTTCGAGACCCGCCTGGGCAGGCGAAACCTCATCTCTACAATAAATCCAAAAAATTAGCCGGGTGTGGTAGCGCGCGCCTGTAGTTCCGGCTACTCGGAAGGCTGAGGTGGAAGGATCGCCGGAGCCCAGCAGGTCGAGGCTGTGGTGGCCGGAAGCGGCCACTGCACTCCAGTCTGGGCGATGGAGTGAGACTCCAAATCAAAAAAAAAACAAAAACAAAAAAACACCCTCAGGCAAGGCACAGCAGCTAAGGCTTGCAATCCCAGCTCTTTGGGAGGCCAAGGTGGGAGGACCACTTGAGCCTAAGAGTTTGGGACCAGCCTAGGGAACATAGCGAGACCTTGTCTCTACAAAAGAAAAAAATCAAAAAATCACCCTCAACCATCCCAGGAAATTTAGCTCTTTTGGGAAGAAAAAAAAAAAGCCAAAGTCACATTTGATAAAGGCATTTTGTTTTCCAAAGTTTACATGGGCAAAAATGTTTTCCTCTGCTGTCAAACCAAGCAACACCACATTTACAAAAACCTGACATTCCTTGATCAGAAAGGAGTCCTTGACCCATCATGCTGTGACATTGACTCAGGATACTAGAAGAGTCAGGAATAGCTATGGGCCAGGCTGAGAAGTACCCAAACCAAGAAACCTGCTAGAGAACCGAGCTCTCAGCACCTCCTGCCCCCCATTCAGCTCTGCCCCATCCCAGCACAGCCCTGGGGAGCAGGGCGGCACTCACCGTCTGTCACGGCACTGCCATTAGGCACACTTCCCAGATCAACAGTCGGCCCGTCCAGGAAAATTGTCAGCTCCCCGCCCGAGACAACGCTGCCTTTGTTCTCCGTCTGCAGGTTCAGGGTCAGCTGCGTGTTCTCCACTGTTGGGCACAAAAGGCAACATGGATGTACTAAAGTGAATGCACCCTGAGTTAAGACACCCTAAATTAGAAATCCCCATTCTACCTACTCTGGCTTCCCCAGGAATGCTTCGCTGCATCTTCAAACTTGCCTCGTGGCATAGAAGAAAGAGTAAGAAGGAATATGTCCAAGGGTATCACTGATGTATTAGGCTGGTAGGAAGCTGTACCCGTTTTTTCTAAACATTTATATCACCAGGTCAGCTACATCATTTCCACATGATTGCTTTATTTGTTTGTTTATACTTATAGAAATGTGGGAAAAGAAAAAGAATACTGATGGCATACAGAGGAAGAAACTAGTTGCATGCAGCATTCTCCAAACCCAAAGAAATAGGTCAGAAGAGAAAATGTCAACAGGAATCATCTCTATCCAGATGAGGGATTGCAGGGACTTCTTTTCTTTATTTGAGTAAAAAACATGCTTTTTCTTAAAATTTTCAGTCCCGAAAATGTATTGCCTTGAGATAAGGAAAAAATATAAAACAAGCTGGGTGTGGTGGCTCATGCCTGTAATCCCAGCACTCTGGGAGGCAGAGGCGAGAGGACTGACTGAGCCCAGGGATCTGAGTCCAGCCTGGGCAACTTGGTGAGACCTCGTTTCTACAATAAACCAAAAAATTAGCTGGGTGTGATGGCTCATACCTGTAATTCCAGCTACTTGGAAGGCTGAGGCAGAAGGATCGCCTGAGGCCAACAGGTTGAGGCTGCAGTAGCCATGAATGTGCCACTGCACTCCAGTCTGGGCAACAGTGACATTTTGACTCACAAAAAAAGAAAAAAGTAAAACAATAAAAGTCTAATACAGGGGAGTCAGCCCCATCAGTGACATAAGGAAAGAGAGGTGAGAAGTTGCCCAGAGGCACCCAGTCCCCACTGCCACCCAGCAGATTCAGTCCTGTGGGCAAGCAAGAAGAATTGGGTAACCCTGGCAGGAAAACAGAACAAACTGACGCAAGGCACACTGAACCCTAGACAAACTGGAAAGTGCTGCACACACACACCCAACTCTGCCACTGAGCTTGGCCACACTGAGTAACTTCCGTCCAGGTAGTGTCCAGTTGGCACTGAATACTTCTATGCCTTTCAGTTTAGCCCAGTCAGGAGCTTTGGCCTCCAGTTCAAGGCTGTTTAATAATGACCACGAGCAAACCAACCTTTAGGTGGATATGCACAGGGTATGGCGTTCCTCCCCAACTCGCCACACCTTACAAAGACAGAGTAGAAAAGCACCACATATTCAAACCTCCCTCCCTCCTTGCCTCCCTCACTCCACCCACCACTTATTTTATGTCTTAGTTGTTAAGTATTTTTTTTTTTTTTTTGAGTTGGAGTCTCACTCTGTCGCCCAGACTGGAGTGCAGTGGCCGCTCCCAGACACCGCAGCCTCAACCTGTTGACCTGCTGGGTTCCGGTGATCCTTCCGCCTCAGCCTTCCAAGTAGCTGAAACTACAGGCGTGTGCTACCACACCCGGCTAATTTTTTTGATTTATTGTAGAGATGAGGTCTCGCCAAATTGGCCAGATGGGTCTCAAACCCACGGGCTCAGGCAATCCACTCACCTCAGCCTCCCAAAGCGCAGGATTATGTTAAGTATTATTATAAGCTCTCTTGCCTGTTTTCCAGAACAAGACAGGGTATGTATAAGCATCTCCATAAGCACTAAGGTAAACTTGAGGGCCTTCTAGAGACAACCTACCCTCCCCCCAAAAGACTACTCTAATCTAAGAAACAAACACAGAACTTTCACAGACATAGAACTCTTTAAGAACTTGGCAGAAAAGTCTGGATCAATTCAAGGATCTATTATAACCAATCACTCTGCAGGTTTTCCACCTCTCCTAAGATCCCTACCCACCCTTAATCTCTCTTCCTGGTCACGGGCCTCTCCAACGCCTGAGTCTGCAACTATTTTCAATCAGTTTCACCGAGAGTTTTAGAATTCTATATGTTTCTATAAAATAACACTTGTAGTTTCTAGCGGAAACTAGTTCCTTCAAAAACCAAAGAGTGTGGGGGAACTGAGGCCTTTCAGCCACCAGTACCACTTGCCATCCCTGGGAGTGGCCTCCTTGGAAGCAGATCTTTCAGCCCAGCAGAGCCTTGGATGACTGCAGTCCAGTCCACATCCTGACTGCAACCTCGTGACAGATCCCAGGCCAGACTGTACAGCTAAGCCGCTCCCAAATCCTGACCCACTGAGACTATGAGAAAATAAATGTCTATTATTGTGGGGTTTTTAAGTCAGGGAGTGTCTCCCTCCTCCATCATGCCAAAATCCAGTGCATTAAGTCTCTGGTAACAGAGCACAGGTTAACAGGGTGGGTGTGATCAGGCACTCTGGGCTCAAATCTCACTTCTACTACCTAAGAGCTGTATGGCATTAAGCAAATTACCCAACCTGAATATCCATCTCCCTAACTACAAAACAGGAGTAACCACAGCACGTTTTTCAGAAGACACTTATAAAGAATTAAATGATACCTAGTATGCTCCCAATGACGTTTTATTATATCTCTGTTGATGTTCCGGCTTTAGGGCAAAAAGTCCTGATTTCTCTTGGCCTGACTTCTCATTCATTCTATAGTCACTCTTCCCTTGGTCCTTCTGAGACATTTTTGGGTTGTGGCAATAAACTCCACAAGACTTCCCAGGTAAGACACAGAATCATCACAAGGACGAACTGTCTTCTCATTTTGCTTCCAGGACCCTCCACAAGATGCCCAGCCTTCCGGGCTTAGTACATCCCACTGTTGGAAGGTATGGGGAAGAAGCATCCAGGAAGGGCTCTCGACTCCTTTCCTGATCTCACAAAGGCCATCATTTTACAACTGGAGTGCGGGCATGTTTTTCCTCCTTCCTGGAGTGATGATAATGTTCAACAGATGGAGGAACACACGGCTTCTCACTGCTAATTTCAATCTTCTGTGACAGTCACACTGCTGTGGTCCTCTGACAGAAGCCAGAGGCATATCCTGAAGTTTTCCCTCTGTGGGCTCATATCAAGGATCCAACCTAGCTCTTCTTCTAGTTTACACACTGTCTCCAGTGGAGTCATTATATACTTGTAGGCTTGAAAGTCATCTTACAACCAGCCCTCTGAGACACACTTTACCTTTAAAAGAGTCAGTGAGGGAAGGAGGGATCTTTTTTCTTAAAACAACTTTTGAGAATATAACCCTCCGCTCTTATTTGAGACCTCTCTGGCTGTCATCATCATAACCAGGTGATTCCAATTTAGTGTCACTGAGAGCAAGACAACCTGTTGCCACATGCTTCCTGACATGATGCAGTATTTAGTACACAATGTGCCACTTTTAAAGACCTCTTGCTAAAAGTATTTAACCTGAATCTAATTAAGATTCTAAACCTACTTCCCAGTTTACATGAAATAAGGGGACAGAGAACAGATCAAATGATACCATTGAGGAAGCAATCAGACAACACCAGCATGTGGCACATCTATATAATAACAGTCCTGGACTACTGAAAAGTCAGTATCATTAACCTGACAGGAAAAAGACTCTTCTAGATTTAAAGAAACATAATTGCCAAATGCCATACATGAATTTTGACTAAAACTCTCTTTGAAAAAAAAAATTCTTGGGGCAATTGAAGATATTTGCATATAGACTGGATACTAGATGGTATTTGAAATTGTTTTTTGTTTTGTTTGTTTATTTAGCGACAGGGTCTCACTGTCATCCAGACTGGGATGCAGTGGTGCAATCAGCTCATGCTGCAGACTCAAACTCCTGGGCTCACTTGATCCTCCCACCTCGGCCTCCCAAGTAGCTGAGACTACAGGCATACACCACCACATTCAGCTAATTTTTTAAAAAATTTTTTTGGAGAGAAGCCAGGGTCTCTCTGTTGCCCAAACTGGTCTTGATCTCCCGGCATTAAGTGACCCTCCTGCCTCAGTCGCCCAAAGTGCTGAGATTACATGTGTGAGCCACCACACCCGGCCCTGAAATTATTGTTCATAGTCTAAGGCTCAAAAATAGTACTACAGTGTTATATAAGAATATTCTAGCCGGGCTCGGTGGCTCAGCCTGTAATCCCATGCTTTGGAAGGCTGAGGTGAGTGGATTGCCTGAGCTCGTGGGTTCGAGACCCGCCCGGGCAACTTGGTGAGACCTCGTCTCTACAAGAAATCAAAAAATTAGCTGGGCGTGGTAGGGCGCGCCTGAAGTTCCAGCTACTTGGAAGGCTGAGGCGGAAGGATCGCCAGGCCCAGCAGGTCGAGGCTGCAATGGCCGGCAGCGTGCCACTGTACTCCAGTCTGGACGACAGAGTGAGACTCCAACCCCCACCCCCCCCAAAAAAAAGAACATTCTTAGTCTTGGGAGATGAAAAAGTTGATTATGATGAGATCTGCGCTTATGTTCAAGTGGTCTTACAGGACTATAGGCTGAAGTTTTGAGGAGTAAAGTGTCACAATGCCTTCAAGTGGTTTTCAGTTAAAAAAAATGCACCCAGCCATACACTCAAACATATAGGTAAAACAAATGTGGCAAAATGTCTCTTTTTTGTTTTGTTGTTGTTGTGCTTTAACTATGACCCTTCCAAGATCGGCAAAATGTTAACAAGAGATGGGTGGCAGGTAGTCAAATGTTTATTATATCACCCTTTCAATTCTTCTGTATGTTTGCAAATTTCATAATAAAAAGTTGGAGAAACTTTTTTTTTTTTAATTGGCAAGGCTATTAAAAAAATTAAACCTCTGAGAACAGAACACCTCATTATTCTCTTAAAAAAAAAAATCCAGGGGAGCTCTACAATGCATAATGGCACCAAAGAAACCATTAGCTAATTGAGTGACAGACTCAGCCATACAGCGGAGGCTGCGAGGCCTACGTGCGGCTGGAAAACAGATACTGGACTCTCAGTTATAAATAGCAGCCTTGGCCACCTCACCTCTGGGGTCCTCTGGTTTCACGGCAGCCACACTGACGACTACAAAGGCCCTTTCTCTTCCAGTATGTCTTCCTACTGCCTTTTGAGAAACTGCTCAAAAATTAAGAAACCCATGAAAAAGTAGGTGTAATGAGTCAATTTCCATAACTGGAATCCAATTTAGCATGAGAAGCTCACCAACTACTTTTCACCTTGTCAGCCCTGTTCTATCTGTATTCATGCCGTTCACACACGTGCTTGGAGCACTTACAATTCCAGTCGCTGTGATCCAGCAGGAACAAGGCAGATAAAAATCTGTGCTCTAGTTGGGAGAAACAGACAACATGCAATGTCTTTTAAAAAAAAAAAAGTAAATCGCATAACCTGGTAGAAGGTGGCAAGCACAGGAGGCAAAAATGAAACAAAGAAGAATGATGAGTGCCAGGCTGGGAGAGGCTTTGAGGTGGTGAGGAAAAGTCTCACTGGGAAGGTGACAATTGAACAAAGACTTAAAAAAAGAATGAGGGAGGCCATATGGGCCATATCTGGAGGAAGAATATTCTAGGCAGAAGGAAAAGCAAGCCCAGAGGCTCCAGGTAGGACATGCCTTGCATGTCTGAGGAATGGCAGGGAAGGTACTGTGGCTGGAGTGGAGGGGCAGAAAAAAAGAGCAGGGGAGGGCAGTAGGTCATAGGTAACAGAGCCCATAGTAAGGCCTAGGAGCCCTTGAAGGCCCTTGACATTCACTCTGCATGAGATGGGGCGCCAATTGGAGGGTTTTGAGCAAGGATGTCTGACTCCCACTGCGGCACAACCACTCTAGCTGCAGGAAGTGCAAGGGCTAGGGTTGACCAGACCAGGCAGGAGGTCACTGCAGCAATCCGGGAGAGAGCAGATGTGGCCTGGGCCAAAGCAATGGCAGTGTCTTCTGGGAATGCAGTGTCTAAGAAGACTCTACCTTGGCCTCTGCCCATGCATGTGTTAAGAAAGACCACGAACCCTTTCCCGTCCTCCCTCTCCCCAGACATCGGGCAGGCCCCACAGGCCCACCGGCCCTGCAAATCATTGGCAGGGGCTGCAAAAAGTGCCAATTTAGAGCACAGCTGGAGGAAGTCAGATTCAATTAGGACCAAATGGAACATATATAATGAAAATGTTCCGCTGGCAAGAGAATTAAGTTTCACCGAGAGAGCCAAAGGCCTGAGCTCATGCTAACTTTAGCAATTAGCAAGGTACTTCTTTGGTTATAGAATTGTGTTGTTCTGTTCTTCTCTAAGTACCAGCCATTACCAGCAGCTTGTAATGCTACTTTATGGAGGACAATAGACAGCGATAAGGCTGGATATAAGAATCGGGGAGGGGACAGAATCGAGAGAGCCCTTTAGAAATTGGCATACTGGGCAACCCCTTTGGATCCCCTCCCACTGTGGGAGCTTTTCTGTCCTCTCAATAAATCCTGCTTTCTGGAAAAAGAAAAAAAAAAAAAAAGAAGAAAGAAATTGGCATACCAAGAGAGATAGCCTGATAGCAGGTGCCTCCTGGGGCAAATGCACACCACCATACCAGAGAAGCAAAGAAAGAACTTGGGCCAGCCCAAGCCTCTAGATCTGCCCATGAGTTTACAGGAAACACAGAGAGACAGAGGGACATGTTGAACCATACTTCAGGGGACACACAGCAAAATCCAAATTATGGGAAATTGCAAAGGATACACTGACCAGTTTCTCCTCCAGTGCATCACAAGGGGTAAAAAGAGAAAGGAGAACCTCTGGGGTAAGAGAAACTGAAGAAACATATCAATCGTGTTTAGTTCCTGATTCAAACAAATCAATGTTTAAAAATATAGTTTGGGGTTTTTTTTTTTTTCTTCCTGAGTTGAATTCTCACTCTGTCGCCCAGTCTGGAGTGCAATGGCATGCTCACAGCTAACCACAGCCTTGATTTTCTGGGCTCAAGTGATCCTTCTGCCTCAGCCTTTCAAGTAGCTGCTATGATGCTCAGACTGGTCTCAAACTTCTATGCTCAAGTGATCCTTCTGCCTCAGCTTCCTGAGTAACTGGGACTCAGGCATGTGGCACCCTGCCTGGCTAATTTTTTGATTTTCTGTAGAGACAAGGTCTTGCAATTTTGCCCAGGCTGGTCTCGAACTCCTGGGCTCAAGTGATCCTCCCGCTCAGCTTCCCAAAGCGTTGAGATTACAGGCGTGGACCACTGTGCCCAGCCAAAAAAAAAAAAAAATTTATGAGACAACTGTGAAAATGTAAAACCTGACTAAATAGTTGATGATATTAAATAATTACCATGATATATTTTTAGGTATGAAATTAGCTTCCTAGCTATGGTTTTTAAGAGTCCCTATTTTTAGGGATTCATACTGAAATATCTATAGATGAAATATATCTGAGACTTACATAAAAATAATCCACTGGGGAGGAGTGGGAAGTTAGATGAGACAGGAATGGCCACTCCAGTGGCTGCTGAGCTGGGTGAGGACACATAGGGGTTTGGTGACTATTTTTTCCACTCTGTGTGCTTCACATTTCCTGTAAGAGTTTGTGGGGGTGGGGTGCTTTGTTTTGTTTTGTTTTTTAAAATATAGTGTTTTGCTGTGTTGCCTAGGCTTATCTCAAACTCCTGGCCTCAAGCAATCCTCCCACCTTAGCCTCCCAAAGTGCTAGAACTACAGGTATGAGCCACCATGCCCTATAGTGGGTTTTTTATCCAAGTCAGCATACCTAAAGCACAAGTAGTAAACTGAACTATAATCTAACTAAAAAATTTTATTACAAATATAGCTTGAAATACAAAAAGGCAGAAAATACACCAGTCCAGCTGTTCGGGAAAAACTCCTACTCTTATTTTTCCTCCCTTCAAAGTCTCAGACTTGCAAGTGGCTCCAGGTTAATAATTTCCTATTGAGAAGAGTTGGTACGTGCAATAAGGATGAGTAATATTTTTCTGAGAGTTACTTTTTCCCTTTCTTGACCTAGATTTCTTAATATGTTGTTTGCATGTGGTACTAATAAATATAGATAAATAGGGCATGGAAGATGCCTTCCTATTCCAACAAAAGAAAAAACTCGATAAACTGTAACTGCTAAAGTATGCTACTATAATGCAAGTCTGTTACAAGATCCGGAACCCTTGGATGGACAGTTTCATAGTAGTAAATGAAAGAACTTTCTAGTTTGGGGTCTTTTATCATCACTGGACCTCCCACAACACTAAAATGTATGTGCATGTTCACACTTCTATATTTTAAAAGGAAAAATAGGCCAGGTACAGTGGCTTATACTTGTAATCCCAACACTTTGGAATGTCAAGGCAGGAGGATTGCTTGAGCCCAGGAGACCAGCCCTAGGTAACATAGTGAGACCTTGTCTTTACACACAAAAAAAAACTTAGGTAGGTATGGTGCTGTGAGCCTATAGTTCCAACTACTCAGGAGGCTGAGGCGAAAGGATCAACTGAGCCCAGTAGGTTTAGGCTGCAGTGAGCCATGATCATGTCATTGCACTCCAGCCTGGGCAACAAAGTGAGACCCCAACTCAAAAAAAAAAAAGATAGTTTTCTGTTTTCTTGTTCTTCCTAATTCAGAATAAGGATTTACCTGGAAATTTGAGAAAAATGAAACAAGACACAAAAGCAGGATATTTTTAAGGGCGACCAAGTACTCCAAGATTAAGAGTCTGTGAAGTCTGATGAAGATGTGATTGATTTGGCTTCAAAGAGCTGTTCAGTAGAACAAACCTCCTTCCCCCTGCCTCCCCCTGCTCTCACTTCCACAGGCCCATCAAAGGAGAGTGAAAATAAGCAGGACCTTCATTAACAGGTCCGTGTTCATTCTACACATAACTGTAAAACACTGGTGTACAGAGGCACGGAACTGGAGGAAATTCCAGGAGGGTAGAGAGTAAACACAGTCTCCTTTCCACTCCCTGGTTCCCTGTAACTCAGACACACACAGGCTGAGGCCTATCCTCGGTTGAGAGAGAATGCTCTCTTACATCCCTTGTGCAGTGAGGGAAGCCAGAGGCTTCCAGGATTTACTGTTACGATGTTGCTTTGGCTTCCAACCTTAGCCTGAGTCTAACAAGAGAAAGTCTCTTCTACCAGGCGAGGGTCAGATGGTGAACACTGGCATTCTTGTTGGGGTTCCAATGTTGACTCTGCTCCCCCCGCCTCAGCCCCAACACTCATGCCCTGGCAGGGTCTTCCCAGAACACAGAATGTAAGGAGGTATCTGGCTTGGCCTTGAAGTCTCTTCTTTGTGCTGCAACTATGAGGAATCTACCCTTCATCATATCTAAATTCAAGTTTTGGTCTACTTTGTTCAGTTTACAAAGCCAGTTGATAAAACTTTTTTCTCTCTTTCTTGTTTATTTATTCAAGAAACATTACCTGGGTGCCCACTATCTGCCAGACACTGCAAGAAGCTGGGTTATAATGGAGGATGGAAATGCACATAGCTGGGTTATAATGGAGGATAGAAATGGACATGGTCTCTGCTTTTAGAAATCTTACAGCCGGGCTTGGTGGCTCAGCCTGTAATCCCGCGCCTTGGGAGGCTGAGGTGAGTAGATTGCCTGAGCCCGCGGGTTCGAGACCCACCTGGGCAACTTGGTGAGACCTCATCTCTACAATAAATCAAAAAATTAGCCGGACGTGGTAGCACGCGCCTGTAGTTCCAGCTACTTGGAAGGCTGAGGCAGAAGGATCGCGGGAGCCCAGCAGGTTGAGGCTGTGGTGGCCAGGAGCGGCCACTGCACTCCAGTCTGGGCGACAGAGTGAGACTCCAACTCAAAAAAAAAAAAAGAAATCTTACTATTCGGTAAGAGACAAGGAAGTAACTAAAGAATCTCACAAAGCAATGTAAAGTTGCAACTGTGGAGAGAGATTTCATGCAGGAGATATGTGGTCTCTTGAGCAGCCAGACACTTGGTCTGGTCAGGGCATGAGGTAAAGTTTCATGGAACTAACAACTCAACAGTGACCTGAAGTTTTAAGCAGACAGCTAGCAGCTGCAGGGTGGTATAATAGGGCAGAGAGGAAGACCATTCCAGGCAGGGGAAATGTCATGTGCAAAGGCCCACAATGAGCTGCATGCATTCAGGGAACTGAGCAGAGATGAGTGGGGCTGGAATGAAATGGGATCTGAATGTGGTGGGAGAGCTGGGTGGTGGCCAGGCATCACAGTGCCTAGTGGACCAGTGTGTTAAAGAGTTTGTTTGGTTTTGGTTTTGGTTTTTTTGAGTTGGGGTCTCACTCTGTCACCCAGACTGGAGTGCAGTGGCATGATCACGGCTCACTGCAGCCACGACTTCCTGGGCTCAGGCAATCCTCCCACCCCAGACTCCCGAGTAGCTGAGTAGCATGGTTGCCACCATGCCCAACTAATTTTATAATTATTTATAGACGGGGTCTTGCTATGTTGCCCAGGCTAGTCTCAAACTCCTGGACTCAAAAATCCTCCCACCTCAGCTTCTCAAAGTGCTGGAATTACAGATGTGAGCCAGCTGCACCCAGCGAAGAGTTTTTTCTAACCTAAGAGCAACAGCATGATACTTAAGGGTTTTTCACCAAGGTGTGAAAAGATCAGTTCTGTGGTTTCAAAAAGCACTCTTTCTACAGTGTGGAAAACAAGCTGGAGGGAAGTAAGGACAGAAACCAGCAGGGTAGACATGAGGCCACAGATGGAAAAAGGTTGGCGACCAGAAAAAGACTAGGGCAGGAGGAGTGGAGATAAAGCAGCGGGCAGAAATGCAAAGGTAAAAACCAAGGGAACCTGAAAATCTGTTTGTAAGGGGCGTGAGCAGGAGGGGTGGAGGTATCAAAGATGGCTTCTGGGTTTCCAACTCTACAGGACAAACAGGGGATGGACATACTGAAATATAGAATAGTAAAACAGGATAGAGTCTGGGGAAGAGGCGATGAGTTCAGATTTGAATGTGTGGAGGTGCTTCTGACACATCCACAGGGACATGCCAAGAGAGTCGGCAGATGTGTGGGAATGGAGCTCAGGAGAGAGGTCTAGGCTAGCTCACCTGAGGCTCACTGGTACATGGTGGTTGCTATGCACAGAAAGGAAGGGGATGAGATCACAGAAGAAAAGGGTGGGATGGCAGAAAACCCTCACATTTAATAGTCAAATAGATGAAGATGATCTCTTAAAGAAAATGGGAAAGAAGAGCAGGAGAGGTGGGAGGAAGATCAGGAAGGATTCCTGAGAAGGCAGGAAGGGTAGGCTCTGAGCATGGATGGGGAGTCCGCCCTTAGGAGGAAGAGGGAGGATAAATGAGGCACATGCATCCTCATTTTGGTCCATAACGGATCTGTCAATCACAATCATTCATATTTTTCTTGACCCAGGGTCCCACAGCCAAAGACCATGCAGCTCTACATGTTTTTCTTTACTTACAAAAAGTGCGTACACGTACACACTTCAGCACCAGCTATTCATCTCAGTCAGCCACGTAATGCACTACTCACAAGGAGTCTCTTGAACCAACTGAGGATCCCCTCAAAACAAGATACAAAGGCATCATCTGTCTTGGTAAATCCCACTGTTTGTCAAGTTGGAGCACATTTTAAATTGTTTACAGGGATTTAGGGGAAAGTAATACAGATCTTGGAAAGTTGAGTCTGCAGAATAAACTGTCAGTGCACATCATTCCGGCTGCCTTGTCATCAGAGCCCCTCTCTCCCAAAGGGAGGGAAAGTCCTCACCACGCCATCAATCTCCATCTCCAGCCCCTGCCCAGCTCTAACAGATCATCCATTCTCTGTGCCCTCTGGGAACCTCAGCGA
Source organism: Tarsius wallacei (assembly GCA_963574415.1). Classification (NCBI taxonomy): domain Eukaryota; kingdom Metazoa; phylum Chordata; class Mammalia; order Primates; family Tarsiidae; genus Tarsius; species Tarsius wallacei. The sequence continues at coordinate 18,088 of CAUYQG010184327.1, forward strand.
CCACACCACCTCTCTCCATCACCCAGTATCAAAGGCATGTTTATAAACACCTTTCAATGAACAAACCTCCTTTCACATGTTCTTTGCCTAGCAAAATGTAGGAGCCTGCCTAGAAAACTATTTGTATGGCTAAAATTCTGCTTTTAAAAAATTCCTATTTTTTAAAAAACTGGTTTTTTTAGAAAGGACAATTTCCAATGAAAAAATTTTGCCCCAATTAAGATTTGGATTAGTGATTAGAGCATGTACAACAACTTGGAAAATTGTTCATACTATAATGTTAAGCTTTTTAAAATGGCATTATAGAATGCACACTATTATGAAAACCATGTAAAACCAAGCATACAGAGAGGCCAAGAAATAAATGAACCAGGGAAAGATGATGAGTTGTGTTTGAAGAGTAAGATTATGAAGCAGAGGTTTTATTTTTTCTATTTCCATTAATTGCACAGTGGATACTTTTTTTTTCACAATTTCCATGTGTTAGACATCCACACAGAAGTGTTGACAAGTGAAATGACATTATGTCTAAGATTTTCTTGCAAATACTCCCCCAAAAGGTAGGGGCTAAAGACAACTAGACACGTGCTAACCATCATCAAAGATGAGTAATAGGTACAGGACAGTCCATTAGACTATTCTCTCTAATTTCACTTATGTTTGAAATTTTCCATAATAAAAAGTTTAAAAAATATTTCCCACTTAAGCTATATAATACTGTCTTTACAATAAATCAAATTAACTAAAAAAGAATAACATGTTCCTTATAAAAACATTCAAATACAGAAAGGTGAAACATGACACCTACTCCAAAAACACACACATTCCAAATCCCTTTGCCATGATATCTCCCACTTGTAACAACTTTATATGAAGTCGCTGAACCTGTAAACACAAGTTTATATATGTACACATATATAAACTACAGATGCAAGGCTGGGCATGGTAGCTTCACATCCGTAATCTCAGTACTTTGGGAGGCTGAAGCAGGAGGATTGCTTGAGCCCAGGAGTCTGAGACCAGCCTGGGCAACGTAGCCAGACCCCATCTCTACAAAAAAATTGAAAAAATTAGCTGGGTGTGGTGGCATTTACTTGTAGTCCCAGCTACTCCTGAGGCTGAGGCAGAAGGATGAGTCATGATCATGCCACCACACTCCAGCCTGAGTGACAGAGTAAGACCCTGCTCAAAAAAATAAATAGACCAGCTCTGTGGCTCAGCCTGTGATCCTAGCACTTTGGGAAGCCAAGGCGAGTGGATTGCCTGAGCCCAAGGGTTCAAGACCAACCTGGGCAACTTGGTAAGACCTCATCTCTAAAATAAACAAATAAACAAACAAACAAACAACAGATCCAAAATTGACATCATCCTAGACCCAAAGCCCTTCCCTCTGATTTTTCTCTTGATATATTCTACAAATCTTTCCAAATATAAACAAAAGCAATCTACCCTTAAGGAGGGTTTTGGGATCCCCTATCCAAAAGAATGCATTCATGTAATACATATGCAAATCAGCACTAATGAATAGAGGGAGAGAAGGAAGGAGGGAGGAAGGAAGGGAAGTCACAGACATCACATTCTGAGAAGTGTGTGCATTTCTGTCCTATATGTAATCAACAACTTCATCTGCCCCAGGGGAAGTCCCTGAGAGAAGGGGAAGTCCCACTCTATACCTAACAGTGGCACTAATTTGGCTAAACCTGTGACACTCCTGTGGCACTCTTATTCATTCAGGACCACGTTCTCTCTAGACAGACTACTCTCCAGTAAGAATAGGTCTCCTATGCTAAGAAAAACACTCCAAGAATCCCAGGAGTCTGAGGAAAAGGGAAAAATCAAACACAGCAACAAGATAAATGAGGTCTGATCTTAATACCATTCCAGCAGCCACAGTGCCTCCCCTGGGACAGCCTGGGGAGACAGGACAGGAGGAGCAGACACAAGCCGCTCTCGAGTGACTGCAGCAAAGCAGAGGTCCCAACAGCAGATGAAGTGTTTCCATTTTCTTTCTGGCAAGCGGAAGCAAGTGGCTTACATCCAGGCAACTACTGCATTTTCCTGTCACCAAGTCAAGGTCACTGTTTCATGCCCACAGCAGTTGTCCACTCAGTGCCTGAAGGCTACATGGTTGATGAAACATAGCAGGGGAGCCCTCGAGAAGGTGGCCCAAAGCTGCTGGGTGGCCAGCTCCAGAGGAATTAAAGAAGCTTCTAGAACCCTACAGACAATCCAGTCCTACATGAACAACAACCCTTAAGTCTTCCTCGAGAGACTCAACCTCTAGACCTGTGCTATCCAATGTGGGGGCCATAGCCACTTTCAGCCATGGAGCACTTAGGTGACTGGTCAGGACTGAGATGCGTTGAAAAGATACACCAGATTTCAAAGACCTGATGCCAGAAAATGAGTGCAAAAGATCTCATTGATAATTTTCTTTACAGTGATGACATGTAAAAGTGATAACATTTTGGATATGTGGAACTAAGATATTAAAATTAATTTCACCTGGGCTTTTGTTCTTATTTTTCACTTCTTTTTAAAGTGGTTCCAGCCGGGCTCGGTGGCTCAGCCTGTAATCCAGCACCTTGGGAGGTTGAGGTGAGTGGACTGCCTGAGACTGCGGGTTCGAGACCCGCCTGGGCAACTTGGTGAGACCTCATCTCTACAATAAATCAAAAAAATTAGCTGGGTGTGGTAGCGCACACCTGTAGTTCCAGCTACTTGGAAGGCTGAGGCAGAAGGATTGCCGGATCCCCAGCAGGTCGAGGTTGCGGTGGCCGGGAGCGGCCATTGCACTCCAGTCTGGGCGACGGAGTGAGACTCCAACTCAGAAAAAATAAAATAAAATAAATAAAGTGGTTCCAATTATATTTTTATTGGACAGTCCTGATCTAATTCCTGCCTCCTCTGCCTACTTTGGCCATTGTCTTAGGCCACTCTAATTTTCCCTGCCTGGCTGGCCCAGAGCCTTTTGTGTAACTTGAGTGCACCCAGCTCATTCCCAGCTCAAAGCTTCCCACGTGCTATTCCCTTAGCCTGGAATGCATTTCTCCTACTTCCCTGGTCAATTCCTTTTCTTCCTTCTAGTGCCCAGGTGTAACTTCCTTCAAGAAGTCTTTTTTCTCACACACACACATCACAGCCAGGCTAGATTGCATCCCCATGATACATTTCCAGAGCATCATGTACTTTTCTCCATCACATCTGTCACAACTGGAATCGCTTGCACCATCTGTCAGGTCAATGTCTGTTTTTCCCTCTAGATCCTAAATTCCAGGAGGAGAACAATACTGTCTGCCTTGTTCATCACCAGCACCTAGCCTGGAGTTCAAAGATGCTCATGGTATGAATGCTGGTGAGTACACATCAGGCTCTTTCCCTGCTCCAGGCACCTCACAATCCTAAGAAAATGCCTTGGAGAGAAGAAGGAAATTTTCTCTCACACGAAACCCTGATTCAACATTGAGAAATTCTTAAGTCTAAGAAGAAACAAAAAAGGGCAACCCCCTCAGGTCCCCTCCCACTGTGGAAGCTT
>CAUYQG010184330.1:0-24035 GCA_963574415.1 Tarsius wallacei
CATGTTGAGGCTCCGGATCTCCTTGTTGATTTTTTTGTCTTGATGATCTGTCTAGAGTTGCCAGTGGCATATTTAAGTCCCCAGCTATGACAGCATTAGAGTCAATAGCTTTTTTTAGTTTACCTAAAAGCTGCTTTATGAAAGTTGGTGCTAAAAGGAATGCTTTTAATTAAATAGACATGGGAGTGACTTTTGGGAAGTCAAGTAAGCCCTCATGGCCTCATGTGATGACAGAAAATAAAAATAAACTGTATCTCATGAGATCACTGTGAAAATTAATTTAGATAATCTTGCACTATCTCACTTAATATTGTAGGTTACATGTTATAAATGCCCAATAAAGGTTAAAAATAGTGTTTTTGATGATAAATGATGGTGATGAGTTGATGGACACTTTCAAATTCGTGTTTCTACACCTGACAGGAAAATTCCCGCATTGCAGTTCTTGAATCTGGGAGTTTGAGGATTCATAATGTGCAAAAGGAAGATGCAGGACAGTATCGATGTGTGGCCAAAAACAGCCTTGGGACAGCATATTCCAAACTGGTGAAGCTGGAAGTTGAGGGTAAGAAGATGCATTCTTTTCCCTCGCAGTGTGATCAGGGGTTCACATTTTGCTGTGAAGACTGCATTTGAGCTTGAGAAAAAAGAGGTGTATGTAGCCCAGTTCCCTCAGCTATTCAGATGTTAGTGCATAAGATCAAGACTATGAGAATAGAAAAGAAAAACTGAAGAAAAGAATTTTCACTAGTATAAAAGTTCGTGTTCTATCGATTGCCCATAATCACTGGTAATTTTTACCAGAACAGACTAAGTTCACTGTAATAGTAAAATAATAGGACATCATTCTAAAACCCCTGCCTGGCTTTGGGCAATTCTTTTCTTATTTAAAAATTTGGGCACAATAATCTTAATCTTTTTGGCATATAGAATAACTTTCTAAAATACAAAAAAAAGAGGAAAAAGTAACTTATTCTAGATTATATTCTGTCACAAGAGTTGAGAAAAATAAAATATCAAATCAAAATATATAACTAAACATGATCCTGATTCTATGAAGCTTGTTGTTAAGGAATTTTTCTTTTCTTTAATTTTTAAAAAAATCAATTAATTCAACAACTTGGTGTGAAAGGTCTTCACTGAGAAATCAGAATCCAAACAGGCCTAACATTTTATTTACTTGTTCATCAGGTCCTTCTTGTCCTCAAATTGCATCACATTTTGCTTAAAAATAGGAACTACCAGCTCACCTGTTTAAGTGAGTAAACTGAGCACAAAACTTTTCCCAACTCTTTCTGTTACAAGTCATAAAGTTAATATCTCTGGCTCTCAGTTTTCTCATTGGTAAAGGGGTTTTGTTGCATTTCATAAAGTTAGTTGTTTACGTGTTTATCAGAGTGTCTGGTCCTTTGTACACACTCAATACATGTTGGCTATAAGAATTATTACCTATCTTTCTGTTTTTATATGATTGATACCATGTCAGCCTATCACATACTGGCACATTTAAAGTTCAATCAGGAAAGAAGATTTCAAGAATTTCCTATATTTTACTTCAATTCCATCCTATTCTCCTTAGGTCAAAATCTACTCTTTCCTGCAGTTTTTCCTTCTTACTCCAATGGCTTTCTATTAGCTCCTTTAAAAGTATTTTTATTTTCTGGATGGACTGTCTTCTCATAGCTTTAATGATCTTCTTTTCCACATTTGCCTCTAATTGAGGTAACAATTTTATTATATAACTGCATCAATTGCTCATAAAATTTCCATTAGCTTCTCATGAAAAAGAATGGAGTTGCTGGGATTAGTCATGGTCAAAATATAAATTGATATATTTTTTGTATACCTGCTATAATTTATTATCTTCCATATTATCAAAGCTATTTAAAGCTCAGTCTGCAACAACATGTTGGTGTGACAAACAGTAAAAAACTAAATAAACGTACAAACATATTCAGACATACATTCAGACTCATGAATATCTGCCTAGTTTCAGTGTTTCTTTGAACTACTATGGAATGATGCAGAATTAATGCTATTCATTTGTCTAAAATACAGCAAAGCAAAGAGTTTTTTTCTCTTAGGGATATTAAATATGTCTTCTGTATTACAATGTATAATACCAATCATTTAAGTTACTATCTTCGTAATTATTAAGACATACTGCTTTAGTTTTGGCCTAGAAAAAAATATTACCAATTTCAATTAGAGTTCAGTTACATAGTTTAGGTTTGTCTTACCATTTAATTTTGTATCATGCCTATCAATAAAACAAAATACTGCCTCTTTCTTCCTAACATTTAAATTGTTGGCTTAGTGCTTCAGCAGTTAATATGTGTTAGAGATTTTATTAAACTTGCTAGTACTGAGAGCTCATAATATCATTTAAAGTTACTCTCACAGTAGGTAAGATTACCATTTTTTAACACACATGTCTATTTCTAGTCCCATTTTAGTCCCTCTTAAAATAGCCAGAATATGTGACATGTTTAACACAGTTGCTGGTATATAATAAGCATTCAATAAATGGCATCTACTGCCATTATTGTTCTTATTAAAAAATGAAAATTGTAACAAATCCATTTTAGCTCTGGAAGCTCTGAAAGATTGATTTCCACTAAAAGAAATATTTGAGTCATTTCCACAAGATATAATGTAGATATGACCTATATATAGGAAGAGCGAACTCAACCTACAACTCAGAACAGGTGAAAAAACAACTGAATAATGAGTGGAAAAACCCCAAAGTACCTGTGAATGCCTGCTAGCTTGGCAATGGTGAGGGCTGAAGGTTGGACCAAGGTCAGTCAGGGCAAGTGAGCAAATTTAGGTAACAACTTGTAATTCTGCAAATGAGTTTTGAAATGGTGACATCGAATCAGAACTCCATAGTGCTGCTTGATGATGAGCTACACTTAATTGCAGATGGGTACAGGAAAAGATAGGGTTTTGCCACTGATAGCCTCTAATAAGGATAAAAATGCCAGGCCATGGATTTGGTACAGTGTGTTAACTGCATCTTAGCTGTCATAACAAACATAAAAGATGTACCCTACCACCCAGAAGTAACACTCCCTTTCTAGATTGCCATCCTCAGGCTGCCAGATATCTGAAATGGCAATGCAAAGGTATCCTACCCTTCTGTCTTACCTTAAAAGATTCAAAGAGTGGCATACAAAATTCAATAATGGAACCATCTAACTCAAACATGAATATCTTTCTGAAAAGATGTGCAATGGAAGGCTAACATTTTTAAATGTGCCATTGATGCTAAATGCTTAATGTAGATTATCTCATTTAATTATCATTAATGGTTTGTGAGGAGGGCCATATATTATGCTATTTTGGAAAATAGAGGTTAGGTAACTCACACAAGGATGCACAGATAGCAGCATTGAAGAAATTGAGTAACACGGAATACTGTCTGTGCCATTAAAGAAAAAGATAGTCTTGTGTGACGTTGTCAAGAGAAGTATCAGAATGGAAGTGAGGAAAGAAGCCAGATTTCTGTAAATGAAGGAGAGAGGTGGGGTGGGGGGGGAGAGAGAACAAATCTTTCAATAAATGTGGCAAAAAAAGAGGAGTCAAAAAAGGGAAGAAGTAGCTGGAGGCATGTTTGGCATGCAGGTAATGTTTTACAAGATTTCTCTTTTAAATAGGTTGAAATGTTTAAAAATTAAAAATGTTAAAATTTGAACAAGAAGGAGCTCAGAGAAGAAACACTTGAACATATGGGAGAGAGAGAAATATTCAAAGGAATGTGGTAGATGAGAATGCACAAGGGTTGCAGAAGCCAAGTGGAATGATCAACTTTATACAGAGTGACCACATGTCCCAGTTTTCCCAGGACAGTTCTCGTTTACACCTGTTGTCCTGGAATAATTATTAATAGGGTTTCTCTTTTACTTTTAGAAGTATCCAGGCTTTCACAATAAATTATATGGTCACTCTCCTTAGACAAGGAAGACAGATTGTTCTTCCTTGTAATAAAAAGAAAGAAGAAAAGGGCTGTTTTCCAGTGTAAATCAGTTCATAAGTTTCAGGGATGGAATTTGATAAATCTGTTCTCATGGTCTCTATTTCTTCTAGAAAGTAGAAAGCAAGGTTATCTTTTGAAAACACTGTTTTAAGGGGGCTGGGAGAAGGGTGTGGATAAGGAGAGTAGATTTTAAAATAGCTGTGGGATGGGAGACATGACTCATAAGAGAAACAAGGATTGTGGGGCAATGTGAAGGTTTTAGTAGAGAATAGGACCATGAATATGGAGTTGCATTAATTTGTGTAGTTGCGTGGTCAACCCCTCCCCCTCCACTCCCTGGTGAAGACCTACTGTGCAGGGATATATTTTTTAAAAAGTAGAAAATTAAATTCAAAGGTCAGTCATGAGTTCTGGAGTTCTTCCAGAAAGGAAAACAGGGCAAAGAATTTGAGAATATCACAAGAGAAAGATTGAAGCAATGAATTATGGAATATTTAGGTACCAAATGCACCTAAGATTTAATATCTGAATACCAAATATACTAAGATTTCAATCTAGGATTAAACACTAATGCTGTAGCAATATGACAGACAAGATAATAAGACAGACAAGATAATATGAAAATTGCCCAGAAATGCTGAATTAGTTGTATAACTGATAAGAATAAGATGGAAGTCTCTAGAAGCAGAAATGAATCAGAATGAAAAAAAAAAAACAGAACATTAAGCTCATATGCTGGCTCCTTATTGCCCTGGAAGTAATGAAAGAGACACCCATTTCTATAACCTAGAAGATCAGTTTGAATATCCTTAGAGGGAAGGAAGCAAGGTCTTGGCTCGTGTGAAGTGGAGGTTAGCACTGAGACCCTCACATAAAGTGGAAAGACGGGCCACAAAAATTCCATCTGTGGGCACACACACACACACACACACAAAAACAGCACGAAGGCTTGTCTGTCTTTAACTAAATTGTAGCCGTGAGGGAGAAACAAACAAACAAACCAACAGGACTTCTTTTTTTTTTTTTGAGTTGGAGTCTCACTGTCGCCCAGATTGGAGTGCAGTGGCCACTCCTGGCCACCGCAGCCTCGACCTGCTGGGCTCTGGCGATCCTTCCGCCTCAGCCTTCCGAGTAGCCGGAATTACAGGTGCGCGCTACCATGCCCGGCTAATTTTTTTGATTTATTGTAGAGATGAGGTCTCGCCAAGTTGCCCAGGCGGGTCTTGAACCCGCGGGCTCAGGGAATCCACTCACCTCAGCCTCCCAAAGGCGCGGGATTACAGGCTGAGCCACCGAACCTGGCTAGGCCTTCTTTTTTTGAATGAATGTTCTACATTCAGGACTATAACTTTCACAGGTTTGGTATTAATATTAACAACAAAAACTGGGAATTCCAGCTGGAGAAATGAACATAAAAATTGGTTCCAAGCCAAAAATTTAACAGCAACAACAACAAAAAAGCTCAAAAAAGAAGCTCCTGGCTGAGCATGGTGACTCACATCTATAATCCCAGAACTTTAGGAGGCTGCAGTAGGTGAATTGCTTGAGCCCAGGAGTTCAAGATCAGCCTGGGTAACATAGTAAGATTTTGTCTCTACCAAAAAGAAAATAGCCAGGCATGGTGGTACACACTATGTAGTACCAGCTACTCAGGATGCTGAGGTGGAAGGATCACCTAAGCCCAGGAGGTCAAGGCTGCCATGAACTGTGATTGTCATGGTCATACCACTGCACTCCAGCCTGGGTGACAGAGTGAAATCTTGAGTCAAAAAAGAAGGAGGAGGAGGAGGAGGGAGAAAGAAGAAGGAAGAAGAATACAAAGAAGAGGAGGAGGAGGAGGAGGAGAAGGAGCAAATATACTAAGAACAACAACAACAACCACTACCACCACCATACCCAGGTTACATGCAAAAATATGTTATTTTTGTAGTTCTGTTGCTGCATTGTTCTCTAGGACAGACTCGGGGATGGGAAAAATTTTGTCAAAGGCAACTGATCCTTTTGTTGATTAGTTATTCACAACTCTTGGCTTTTGGCTGAAGAACATGGGGGGTAGAGGGTCAAATGAACAGAAGACAGATGTTGACATTTCCTTAGGGAAGAAATCAATCCACAAAGAAAGTAAGTTTGAGGCCTACAGGAGAAAGTAAGTGAAGGGTGTCAGAGAACTGCAGCTGCTAATGGATTCTCTGCCCATCTTTCCTACTTTTGGGCAGAAACCTGGAATTTATAAATCTATAGTGGCTTTGAGGATCCAGTATGGAAGTTCAACCTGAGTTCTGATTTCTCAGTGAACATTTTCCATACTTAGTGACTTATAGCATAAAGGGAAAAGTAAAACAAAGCTAATTCCCATAGAAAAGTGAAACACTGCTAATGAGAACTATGTAGATATACTGGCTTGATGCTGGCAGGAAGTCTCCGTGGTTTCCCAAATTCCAGTCATCTAGAATGTAGAAAATAATTGTTAATATCACAGCTGTGGGCACTCTTCTTTTGGAAAAGCTAACCCCTGTCTCAGTTACCTCTGTGGCAATGGGCTTTAGGATAGGTTTCATGGCAGGATGTGATCAGGGAACACCTTATTGTCTGGTGTCACCAGAAAAATCTACATATCAAAGCATCAAAGATGCTCATGTTATCATATTTTGCCATATCTGAGTTGTATCTCAGAGGCATTGTCCTCTTAAAAATTACCCTTGGCTAAATATTTGTCTCTTTGTTGTATATATATCTCTGAAATTGAGATTTCTCTTATAGGTGCTAAAGGCCTCTGCCCTCTAGCTAAGATCACTTTCTAGCTGTCTCCAAATATGAGAATGAATATTCAATTATAAAACAAAAATAAACCAATTATATTGTCTCATAAAGCTTTTTTTATTTTTAACTAAAATATTCTGTCTACTTGAGATCATTTATTCTTAGTTTCTCACAGAAATGAAAGCATCATTTTCAGTAGGTGATTCCAAGTAGACTTTCCCCCTCAAAAAATTTTATTTGCTGTGTATTCATTTTATCTGGTTGAAAACAGAGACTAATATTTTTAGGGCCATAGAGAGGAAATTTTCTTCTAAGAGATAGTCTTGTCTATTTCTCCAGTCCACTTTACATTTTACTTTAGATATGGTGTGTATCCTAAGAATAATCCATAACCTATATTGTTTCCCGTGTATATCTGAAACAGTTTTCTCCTGAGCACTTCTAAAAACCAGGAAGACAGACACTCAGTGGAGAGGGATATGACAATGGAATGTACTGATTTAAATTGTAGGGTTGGAGTTTTCCAGGAGAGCTTGCTATAGTGATTGCTTTGGACAATCTCTGAAGTGCAAGATTCTGATTTTGATTTCTTGTTTTGACCAACAGGTACATTTCCCTTTAAAGTACAATATGATAAAAATTCAATCATTTTAGTATGATAATGTTATTATTTTTGTTTTTATAACCGGAAGGGTCTTTGTTATACATTTTGTAATCATTGGGAAAGCTCCATTTGAAATTTACAAATATCTAATTTTCTTTCTTTCCTTATGTTATTTGGCTTAACTAAGGTAAAAACTGTATTTATTTGGAGCTGAACGTGGATCTTACTACATTCTGTGAATATCACATTCAGATGAATCCTGCTTTCTGTATAGAAATTGGTTGAGGGTAGAGTACTTGAGACACAAGTAAAAATAGATGGATGTTGGAGTATATCAGGCTCCTGTTGATTGCATTTTCTATTATTACCTTATTTGCCCCTGAAGCTCTAAGCCATTGAGAAAAAGATTGGCAGAAGTGAAAACTGGAACCAAGAGAGGGCTATCAGTTAGCAATCACTGGTAGCTAGAGATGGCTTGGCGTCAATATAATGCTACAAATAAGAGCCAGGGAAGGTCTAGAAGTGGAACAAGAAGGAGAAGTTTCCTTCTAGGTGGAGGGTTATTATAGGCTTCCCTAATATTTGAATAATGCTTCATTTCCACAGGGCTCTGAAAAACAGTCTCTTGTCAACACATGGGAGCGGTATTTTGGGGAGTGGGGAGGGCAGGCCAGCCATATGAAAAATTGAAGTAGCCTCAGGGCATGAGTCTTCATCACTTTTCAGGTACCTTAGTGCTGTCAGTCCAGTTTCTTTGCTATTTGAAAGGCTTCACCATGTATCCTTAGGGCTGACCAAATCTATGTGAAAGTTTTTTTTCTAAAGATTTTTTTTGCAGGCCTACATAGTATATAAGACCACAAATTGAATTTCAAAAAACAAAACAAATTGTAATTCATCCATCCATCTATCTATCCATCCATCTATGTCCCAGAGATAGATTTCAATAGATACAACAAAGAGATCAACATTGCTTTCCAAATATTAGATTTCTGGCTGCCTTTTTTCCTAAAGATGAAATTTCCTTGTTGCATCTACAAAAGTTGAAACGACCATGTAACGTTTACACCACATTTGATTTGCTTTTTTCTTTGTTTATGCTGCAGCTCTTAACATGACAAATGCCACAGAGAGAGGTATTTAAAACCCCAATGTGTGCTGTGTGCCCAGTGATTGCAGTTTTAATAAATTTGCAGTGGTCCTGTTCCCGGCATCAATTCTACTTGTTTGATGCCACTAACAGGTTTGATTTGCTGTCATGAGTACATTGTGTATTTAAAAGACCAAACAAAATAAAAAGTCATAAACCTTTGATATCCCTAGGGGCTATCAGTGGAAAATTAAATCTGCATGATTTAATAGAATGCATGTTCTAAAAGAAAAGTTTGACCCACTGATTTTGACTCTAAAGGATATTACATTGCACTTTTATCTAAATTAAAGTTTGGTAAGGTTCTTAAGGAAGAATGGTAAAGTGGTCCTTTATTTGAAAATTTGTCACTAAAGTTCTCTAAGGAAAAAAAGTTATGTAATAATTATAGCACTGAACAGATAATGCTTCACGTGAAAGTACAGTTAGTCTCTCTTAAGTTGCGGTGCTGAAGAAAATGTGCTTTAAAATAATTAAAATGTTTAGTATGATGTTGACATATTATTTGAAATTAAAAGTTATTGTGACCAGAAATATGTATACTCTAATTGGAGTCAGTTTTTAATTTTATTTTTCAGGTATTAAAATGAGATACACACATCCAAATATACATACACAGAAAATTTTTTTTCTCTTTAATGCATTAATTCATCCAACAAAGATTCACTGTGCAGTGTGTTGCAGGAATTATAAGAGAGAGAAAGCCATCCCTCCACGAGGCTTAATTTCAAAATATAACTATTTTGATTCATACAAAGATGTCATGGAAAGCTGTTAGAATTCTATGGTAATATGGAGTCCAAATAATTTTATATTGAAATATTTCCTTCAGGTGTCAAACACGTGGCTTTGACATTTTAATTACAATGTTTATTTCTATGAATGATCAACTATCCAAGTCATGATTTTTGGCAGGAACCTAATATACTGGCTAATAACATAGGCTATAGACTTGAGAAAACTGCATGGGCTGTAGAGGTTCAAGTAAACTTCCTGAGTTCAAATCACAGCTTCACCACTTACAACCTGTTTAACTTATAGTAGGTTACTTAATTTATTTGTGCTTCAGTTTCTCTGGCTGTAAAATGAGGTTAACAATACTATCTACATTTATAGTCTTACAAGAGAGATTGACACAGTAATCACTCAAATAAAGACTATAAATGTTAGCTCTAGAGCTAATATAGCTTCTGTGCGACAGAAGTGTGACTTAAGCACTTGTGAAGACAATTGCAGCTCCCTTTTCCATATGGTATCTTTATCTCTGAAATAGAAACAATGAAGTTCAATGGCAAAACTAATTTTTATTTAAAATATGGTTTGTTTTTATTAGCTTTGGTTCTAATAGAAGAGTAATCATAGATTTTAATCTGGAACAAAACCTCAAAATTCATATAATTCAATTCTTTATTTTGCAGATAAGAAAATTTGAGACCAGAAACATCTTTCATTTTATAAATAAGGAAACTTGAGACCAGAAAAATCATTACTCTGCCCAAACTAGCAAAGGAGCTTGAATGTCTTGATTCTCTGATCAGGACATCTTCCACTACCTATTCGTGATTCTTTCATTTTTTATATTTATGTTGTATGGATAGTACTCTGGAGAGTTCACATGCTTTACAATCAGATAGACCTGGGTGTTAATCCCAACTGTGCCATTTACTAGTTATGAGAGGTTGAATAATTTACTTGACCTCTGCAAGTCTATTTCCTCATTTGTGAAATGAAGGCAATGTTACCTAGAACATAGAGTTCTTAAAATGGACTAAGATTGCATATACACAGTCTACATGACAGCTCTTTGATAAGTATTTGCTGTGGTTGGAATTGTTTTCTGCTGTTTACATTGTTATAAAGCTGAATGACTTCTATCTAGAGAATACTGCTGGCTAGGCTTCTCAAATTTCATAAATAGAATGTCAACATTACCAACTGCTCATCTGGTTTCCAAAGAACATAAATCAACCCTCAATCAACAATGCTTTGTACCTGCATTCTTGATACTTGTTAGAGATTATTAACTTTGGTTCGGCCCCACTGTGACAAATGATGAAGGAAAGTTTATCTAAGGAGCTTGGTGAAGATGTGCCTTTAATGGCAAGCTGGGAAGAGGCTATTTTGAGTCAACCTGTCTGAAAAATTCAAAGTAGAGTAAGACAACATAAAAGTGAAGGTACCCTTAGTGTATATCCTGAGCTTGCATCATATTTTAATCACTACAGAAATAGATATTTGCTAAAAGTCTTGTTGAAAATATTGAGGATTCTATCAAGCACAGCTCCCAAGTAAATCCAAAGTGAGGAATTGCTTTAAAAATTGAGTGCTTAAGAAGAAATGGTCTCCCCTGAGAAACTAGCATTTTCTTCCCTTCCTGTAGTGAGTACTGTTCACTTTATTTTCTTTTACTCTATTTTTTGCTCTGTCTGGCATTTACCTCAGAATCCAATTTGAAGCTTAGTCATAGTAGCTGTTACACTAAACTGACCAGAAGTCACCTTCTCTCTGATACTAGTATATTGTTATTCATTTAATTTATGGTCATATAATTGATTACCTGCCTCAAAATCTCTAGAGAAAGAGAATGAAATAACTAAGTTAATGGATTAGTGGAACTCTTCCAACAAATGGCTCTCCAATATCAGTGCATACCAGAAGCACCTGCCGATCTTACTAAAAGGCATAGCTTCAGGATGCATTCTCAGAGATTCAAATTTGATAGGTCTGTGTTAGTGCTTTTTACAACACCCCAAGTGATTTCTAATGCAGGTGATCCTTAAATCACACTTTGAGAAACATTTACTTCAGGTTTTCTACTTAGAATGTCTTTATTCCAGATTAATCTTCAACGTTTAAGGAGAAAGCTTATCCACAAGTAGTAGGACATAAATGTTACAATAGCTTTAAATTCATTCATTTGTTGAGTGCCTACTATGTTCCATGTAATGAGGTAATTCCTAAGGATACAGAGAAAAATAAGACATGGTTCATTGCTTGAAACGTTTTCAGGGATATGCAAACAAGTAATTCCAATAATTAAAGTGCAATATATTTGCAATGATAGAAGTTTGTATAGGGTTATATACACAGGACAGAAGAGGTAGTGAGAGGTCAGAGAAAGCTTCAGAGAGGTAAGGGCCAACAGGGCTTTAACTGATAAAGAGCAGCTTCGTGGTGCAGATCATATCACAGTGAAAGAAGAAAAAAACAGAGGGAGAAATGCAGATTTATCATGCAAGCACAGCCTGACACTGACTCATAAATAGAACATAAAAGAAGGATTAGAAACTTTGGGACTGTATTTATTAGTGGTGCTATAAAAAGCAGAATAAACTGTAATTTGATTCACAGGCTAACATTGAGATCATCTTTCATGGTATCCTCTCTTGGACATAATTTTTAAATGGGTAGATACCTACCATCTCGTCAGCATGAGAACCTACAGTTTGGAGGTCTATAAGCCTATCTGATTTTCAGAATCCTACCTGGAAGGCCACATGTTTCCAACCCAAGCTACTGTAGACCAAGATAATATGGTGTTAGTTATGATTAAGTTTATGGCTCCTATTTGTTTTTCCAGATAAAATTTCTGGTTAGATTTTTTTGTTAATGTTCTTAATAGACTTCAGCCTATTTTACTGCTGTCAGAGCACATGTGTCTTCCTGAGCTTAGGTCAGAAATGTCATTTAAAAGTAAACTAAGATTTTGATGGATGTACCGTGGTTATTTAGGATGCTAGCATTAGGTGACTAGATAAACCGTACACAGAAACCTGTGCTATCTTTGCAACTTTTTTGTAAATCTAGAATTACATCAAAATAAAAACGTTTTTCAAAGGCCAGCTATGAAAGACTTTTGTCCAGGTAACAAAGCAGTTTAGCATCTCCTCCCACCAAGAACATAATATATATATATATATTTTAAGAATGAAAAAGTAGGCCGGGTTCGGTGGTTCAGCCTGTAATTCCAGCACTTTGGGAGGCCAAGGCAAGTGGATTGCCTGAGCCCGCGGGTTCAAGATCTGCCTAGGCAACTTGGTGGGACCTTGTCTCTACAATAAATAAAAAATTAGCCGGGCGTGGTAGCGCATGCCTGTAGTTCTGGCTACTTGGAAGGCTGAGACAACCAGGAGCCTGCCACTGCATTCCAGTCTGGGCGACAGAGTGAGGCTCTGACTCCAAAACAAAAAAAAAGGAATGAAAAAGCGAATCGGAATTGAAGCCCAACTTTTTTCTGGCTGATGTTTAAATTCCTAATATATTTTTACAACCAGTTTAATGAAAATACAGTTGGTCTATCTACATCTAAGATGAAAATAAAAACAAGTAAACTTCATGGGGCTCTTGTCTGATTTACTTGGTCAACAGTTCCTGCTCATACTCGTTATTCACCATTCATATTTACAAGTTAGAAAAATGTTAGTATCTCAAAGACCACAGAAGTGTTCCCATCCCAAGCCACTTTAGAGAATTATGATATCACAGAGACAAGCCAGTCCTTACTTTGAGGACTCAGAGAAGAGTCACTATTTTTGAGGATGGTGTATGTGTTTTCTGTGGGAGCTGCCTTCTGATTGCTTCAGAAATGGAGCCACTGTAGGTAAACCTCCTCAGGCATTGCTGTGCTTCAAAGGAGACTGAAATGTAAACAGTGGCAGCACACCAGGATCGGGTTTCTTTGCTTTAGCTACCAAGAGTCAGGAAAAGAGAAACCAAGTATTTATTTAGGGTTGTCATTATTATTGCCAGATTTTCTTTTAATTATTTGGGGGGAGTGGAGAGGGGAAGAAGAATCTGTTCAAAAACAAAGTATCACAGAACCTAAACATGATTACCTTTTCAACCAACTCTGGGTCAATTTTTTTTCCTTAAAAGCAAAAAAAAAAAATAAAAACAATTGAAGTGACCCTTTTGTTCTCTATAATGCTTCTGACATACATCTCCAAATCAATACTTCTTAAAATAATGCTAGATAATAGATGAGACAGTCTATTTAACAACAGATTCAAAAAAATTTATATAGTTGGAGTCTCACTCTGTCGACCAGGCTGGAGTGCAGTGGCCGCTCCTGGCCACTGCGCGGCCACTGCAGCCTCGACCTGCTGGGCTCCAGTGATCCTTCTGCCTCAGCCTTCCAAGTAGCTGGAATTACAGGCTCGCGGTACCACACCCGGCTAATTTTTGATTTATTGTAGAGATGAGGTCTCATCAAGTTGCCCAGGCGGGTCTCGAACCTGCGGGCTCAGGCAATCCACAGCATCTATGTTTTAATAACAGGGTCTGAAGAATGAATTTCTCTTTCTACATCCTCTCCTCTTCACAGATAATTTAAGAATGGCATTAAACACATGCTTTTTAACAGCTGGAAAAAGGGTACTCAACATGATCGATACCTAGGATGTAGCTGCCTAAGGTGTGTTGACATTAAAAATACAATAAAACCTTCTCCCTTTGACGTCAGTTGAAAGAATAGCTTTCTTGCATCAGAAAAATATCCTAGAGATCAAAATAGCACAATGGAAAAAAAAAAAAGAATTAGAAGACTTGGCTTCAAAATTTACTTCACTACCTCCTAGTTGTGTGTTAGCTGCTATATTAACTGTGTTATACAAATCGTGTCATTTAATCTTCACAATTCTGTGAGTTAAAAGTTAATAACTACATTTTCTGGATGAAGAAATTGAAGTTCAGAGAAGTTGAGCAACAACCCACATAAAACAGTGAATACGCAGCAAAGTGCGGATCTAAATCTACCACCTGGAGTGTTGTCAGAGTATTGTGTATGAATGTAAGATAATATTCTATAAATAAGATTTTGATTTCCCAGTTTCTGAGTTTGTCCTTAGAAAAAGCCCTGAAATGGTATTCTACTACCAGATAGTCAGAGATTTCCTTAAGACATTGATGATAAAGAAAATTATAAATAATTTAATGAATGGCTCTACGAAAATAAAATAATCTTCAGAAAAGAATCTCTTTTTAAAAAGGCGAGAAACACAAAGCTGTATATAAATGGAATAATTTTTACATTTCTTCTTGATACATTCCTTTTTTGTTTTATTATAGAAGGGTAGGGTACAAGTGAGGATTAACTACATAAGTAGGCTACATGCAGTTGAAGTTTGGGCTTCTAACTAGACCTCACTCTCCCTGGTAGTAGACCAGGTACACTTTGTGTTGTCACGTGCCCGGCACCCTCCCTCTCCCTCCCTCCCCTAGCAGTGCCCAGTGACTGCTGATCCCTCCCTTGTGTTAATGTTACTAATGTTCAAGTCCCACTTATGAATGAGAACATGTGGTATTCAGGTCTTTGTTTCTGTGATAGATCACTTAGTATGATGGTCTCCAACTCCATCCAATTTGCTGTGAATTCCATGATTTTGTTCTTTATGGTTGCGTAATACTCCATTGTGTATATGTACCACATTTTCTTTATCCAGTCCACTTTCAATGGGCGGTAGGGTAGGTTCCATGTTTTTGTTATCATGAATAGTGTGGCAATAAACGTGTGAGCAGGTATCTTTTTTGTAGAATGATACATGTTCCTCCAAGTACTTTCCCAGGAGAGGGACTGCTGGATCATACGGAAGGTCAATTTTAAGTTCTTTTAGGAATCACCACACTGCTTTCCATAGAGGTTAAACTAGGTTGCACTCCCACCAACAGTGCATAAGCATTCCCTTTTCTCTGTACCTGGGCCAATATCTTGTTTTTTGACTTATACTGATGATGGCAATTTTTTTTTTTTTTTTTTTTTTGAGTTGGAGTCTCACTTTGTTGCCCAGACTGAAGTGCAGTGGCCGCTCCCGGCCACCACAGCCTCGACCTTCTGGGCTCCAGCGATCCTTCCACCTCAGTCTTCCAAGTAGCTGGAACTACTGGCGCGTGCTACCACACCCGGCTAATTTTTTGATTTATTGTGGAGATGAGGTCTCACGAAGTTGCCCAGGCGGGTCTTGAACCTGCGGGCTCAGGCAATCCACTCACCTCAGCCTCCCAAAGCGCGGGATTATAGGCTGAGCCAACAAGCCCAGCTGATGATGACAATTCTCACTGGAGTTAGGTGGTATCTCATTGTAATTTTGATTTGCATTTCTCTGAGGCTGAGTGTTTTTTCATGTGTCTGTTGACTTTCTGTATGTCATCTTTTGAGAAGTGTCTGTTCATGTCCTTTGTTTACTTTTTAATGAGGTCATTTTTTTCCTTTCACTTTATTTGAGTTTCTTGTAGATCCTGGATGTTAGGCTTTTGTCTGACGCATAATTTGCTATTTTTTTTCGCATTCTTTTTTTTTAGATAAAATATTTATTATTATTTTTATTATAAAGATGTGGGGTACAATTCAGGGTTAGGTATACAAACATTGATTATGCAGGTACCCTTGTTGATGAGGTGTGCCCCTCCCTCCCCTAGCAGTTTCCTTCAACTGCCAATCCCACCCCCTCTCCCCTGACAATATCCCATTACTGCCAAATGCTTTCTTATAGTATTATAATTGTTCAAGGTCTGCTTATGAGTGAGAACATATGGTACTCTGTTCTTTGATTCTGTGATAGATCATTGAGTATGATCGACTCCAAATCCATCCAAGTTGCTGCAAAGTTCATTCTGAGGGTTGGCGTTTTACTCTCTTGATGGTTTCTTTTGTTACGCAAAAACTTTTCAGTTTGATGAGATCTCACTTGTCTAACAGCTTTTATGGTATTCGCTTTTGCAGACTTGGTAAAGAATTCATTCCCTACTCTGATGTGCATAAGGGTGTTTCCTGTGTTTTCTTATAAGAGTCTTATAGTTTGAGACTTTATATGTAAGTCTTCGATCCATTTTGAGTTGATTTTTGTTATGATGATAGGTAGGGGTCCAGTTTCATTCTTCTGCATATGGTTAGTCTGTTTTCCCAGCACCATTTACTAAATATGGGGTCTCCTTTCCCTAGTGATTGTTACTGGTGACTTTGTTGAAGATGAATTGGTTGAGAGACTGTGTTTTTGCTTTCAGAATCTCTCTCTTGTTTCATTGGTCTATGTGCCTATTCTTGTACCAATACTGGGCTGTTTTGTTTACTATAGTCTTATAATAAAGTTTAAAGTCTGGAAGTGTGATACCTCCCACTTTATTTTGCTAAGAATTGTTTTTAGCTATTTATGCTTTTTTCTTTTTCCATATGAATTTCTGTATTGTCATTTCCAAGATTGAAAAAAATAACGTTGGTAATGTGATGGGTATTGCATTGACTCTGTAGATTGTCTTGGGTAGGATGGACATCTTGACAATATTGATTCTTCCAATCCATGAGAATGTAATGTTTTTCCATTTGTGTCATCCTTGATTTCTTTGAACAGAGTGTTGTAGTTTTTGTAACGGTCTTTCACTTCTCTGGTTAGGTGGATGTCAATGTGTTTCATTTATTGCGGCTATTGTGAATGGGATTGTGCTCTTTAACTGGCACTCTGCTTGTTGTCACCCAGACTGGAGTGCAGTGGCCGCTCCCGGCCACCGCAGCCTCGACCTGCTGGCCTCCAGAGATCTTTCCGCCTCAGCCTTCCAAGTAGCCCGGAACCACAGGCGCGCGCTACCACACCTGGCTAGTTTTTGATTTTCATTGTAGAGATGAGGTCTCACCAAGTTGCCCAGGCGGGTCACGAACCCGCGGGCTCAGGCGATCCACTCACCTCAGCCTCCCAAGGCGCGGGATTACAGGCTGAGCCACCGAGCCCGGCCGGAATTTTTTTCTATCAACACTTTCTCTCTACTCTTTTCTTCCTCACATAGTTTCTGAGGAAAAGTCGAAAATAGTTATCTTTCCTCGTCTGTAGATGACGTGTTTTTTTCTTTTTTCCTTTCAGGCTTTCAGGATTTTTTGATTTCCTATAGTTTGAAAACAATATACTTATCTTTACTTTTTAAATATTTCCAGCCGGGGTTGGTGGCGCAGCCTGCAATCCCGCACCTTGGGAGGCTGGGGTGAGTGGAATGCCTGAGCCCGCAGGTTCGAGACCTGCCTGGGCGACTTGGCGAGACCTCATCTCTACAATAAATCAAAAATCAGCCGGGCGTGGTAGCGTGCGCCTGTAGTTCTGGCTACTTGGAAGGCTGAGGCGGAAGGATCGCCGGAGCCCAGCAGGTCGAGGCTGCGGTGGCCGGGAGCGGCCACTACACTCCAGTCTGGGCCACGGAGTGAGACTCCAACTAAAAAATAAAAATAAAATAGAAAAATAAATATTTCCTGTTCTTATCCATTTATGCTTCTGGATAAACTAGTCCAGTTTTAAAAAAATTTTGCTAGGGGCAAAAGCATGTATGAAAAGATGGTCTCTTTAGTGTACAGTTAAAGAAAAATTAAAACAACAATTATATTTTTCAACTATCGACTGGCAGAAATTAAAAAATTGATGATATTGAGTATTTATATGGGTGTTGGAAATAGTCCTTTTGCTTTGTTGTTTTGTTGGTAGAAGTATAAATTATTTTGGAGAGCAATTTGGGAATTTTTAAATCTAAATTAAACATTTATACAGTCTCTCACTCAGCATTTTTACTGCTAGTGATTTACAGTATATATATCTTTGCAAAAATACTTGGAGATAGATGGTCACTGCAGCATTGTTTATAACAGAGGCAACAACATCACTAACATAGCTAAAACTCAAAATTATGTAAATGTGTAGTCCTTTAGCATTTTCATAAAATGCAATGTGTAGCTGTTAAAATGAGTTAGGTAGATCTGAATGTTAAGTGAAAACTGCATATTAAAAATGTTAAAGATAATAACCACATTATGTGAATAAAAGCATACTCATATACATACATATTCTGAGTTGTGTTAACACTATTTTTGAAAGATTTTATTCATAAACAACTTCGTAGTTACTATTAGAGTGAAGACATAAGGGTAGTGATGGTAATGGGGGTAGGCAAGACTTTTAGTTCTGATTTTAAATCTTTCCAACATGTTTGAATTTTATTTACAGAAAAGTACCTACAATCCTGGGATTATAGGCTGTTTTTGTTTTCTTTATAGTTTTTACTATTTAAAAAGTTTCACTGGAATTTTTATTTTTATTTCATTGACTTTATTGAATAATTTGGGGATAATTAACATTTTTTACAATATTGATTATCTCTATCCAGGAATATGGCATATTTCTTTATATATTCAGGTTTTTAAAATGTTTTTCAGCAGGATTTTATAGTCTTCTTCATGTTTGCCTTAAATATTTCTGGATAAATTTGATTTTAGATATTTTAATTTTAGTTTCTATTGTGAACAAGATCTTTTTAAATTATATTTTTTAGCTGATTAGTACCAGTTGCATGAAAGTTGTTGATTTTAATATTGTTTTATATTTGGACATGTTACAGAATATTTTTAGTTCTAATGGTTTTTCAGTTGATCTACTTGGATTTTTCTGAGTATGCAGTCATATCATCTTATAGTATTTTAAAACTTTTTTTTCAGATTCCTCAGTTCCTTTTAGATGATTGTTTTAAAAATGGTATACCCTGCCGTATATTTTGCACTCAACCAAGAAGATTAGCAGCTATTGCTGTGGCTGAAAGAGTTGCTGCAGAGAGAAGGGAAAGGATTGGTCAAACAATTGGTTATCAGATCCGATTAGAAAGCAGGTAAAGACAATCCTCATGTACCTATCAAGACTAAGTATTTATATTCCACTAAAAATCGAGGATGTGTTAGTTGAAAAGTTAGATGATGATTTAGCTCTAAGGAAGTCTACATAAGGATGTTGAAATCATATAAATTTAGAGAGGTTTTGAATAGTAAATTGGTTGAAGAAGAATTTGGACCGTAGATAAAGATTCTATTTCAAACTTGAGTTTTATGATCAAGTGCAAGTTATTTTACCTCTTTGGAGCCTCAGTGTCCTCTTCTATAAAAGGAGGCTAGGAAAAGCATCTTGAGCACAGGTTTGATGTGAAGTTTATAGTAAACACTCCACAAATGTTAGTGACTGAATTTGTTGTCACTAGTGTACAGGTTGAGCATCCCAAATCCAAAAATCTGAAATCTACAATGCTAAAAAATCTGAAACTTTTTGAGCACCAACATGATACTCAAAGGGAATGCTCATTGGAGCATTTCGGATTTTGAATTTTCAGATTTGGGATATTCAACCTGTAGTATTCTAGAATCTGAAAAAAAATCAGTAATCTGAAGCACTTCTTGCCCCAAGCATTTTAGACAAGGGATATTCAACCTGTAATACTAGTCATACCTTCTTGACAAATAGTACTATTTCTTTATTCTCTACAAAAGCCAGGTTTCATTTGTGGTGTACTTTTTCTCTTGCTTTTTAGATTCTTTAACAAATGACATGACTTAATTAATAAAAGGGTGTTGTCAGGCAGTCGCATAACTTTGCTAATAAATCATACACACCAATAAACTATTTTGTTAGTAATATTTATTAAAGTACATATTGCTGGGCATGGTGGCTCAAGCCTGTAATCCCAGCGCTTTGGGAGGCCGAGGTGAGAGAATTGCCTGAGCTCAGGGGTTTGAGACCAGCCTGGGCAACCTGGCTGCAATAAATCGTCTCTACAATAAATAAGAAAATTAGCTGGGCGTGGTAGTGCACACCTGTAGTTCTAGTTACTTGGAAGGCTGAGGTGGAAGAATCTCCTGCGCCCAGCTGTGGTGGCTATGAGCATGCTACTGCACTCCAGCCTGGACAACAGAGTGAGAGCGCAAATGAAAAAGGAAAAAAAAAGTACATGCAAAGACCAGTATTTAATGTGATCATGTTTTAATTACATAAAAGATTTGTAATTGTGCATTTTATTTTGATTTTTTAAAAAGGGTTTCTCCAAAGACACTTCTGACATTTTGCACTAATGGGGTATTGCTTCGTACATTGATGGCAGGAGATAGTACATTGTCAACTGTGACACATGTTATTGTGGTAAGAATATTGCTTGATTTGTCATATGTAACTCAGATTGCTTAAATTTGAATGCATTATTACATTTTTGGAGTAGGGTAAAATGAGAACCAATTTATTCTTGTGAGTAGGCTGATATGATCAAGTTATTTTTTGTCTATAATTATTAGAAATACACATTTCATATTAAGTAAAGATATAATACAAGATATAATAAAATACTTTATTGGGGGAAATCAAAAAGATAGTTTTTAAAAATGTGCTTTTCATATATGAAAATGATGCATGTACTTAGTTATCCAAAAATGGTGAAGGTGTTCTTTTATCCCTACACTTAGTCATCTGATCCCTCGTTTAATATGATATATTTCCCAGTCATAGGTATAGGCTTTATAATCACTTAACTTCATGGTTAAGCTGCTAAATTAACCAGCTCCTGATGAAATAAGTTGATGAATTATCCCTTTATTAAGGAATTCTTATTAAGGAATTTATTAAGGAACTCTAGGCTTTTATCTAGTTTGTGTCAGAATAAAATTAGATTACTCTTTATGAACTTGGAGTAAGCAGCTTTTGAAAACCTACCCAAACCAAAATATGAACCCGAGCTCTGATGCTAACAGAAGCATATTTAAATAGATTTTGTATGTATTAAAATTACATTAAATTGACTTTCACTTATTTACAGTTTTTAATAGTTTGTGTAGCTTCATATTTGGGAAAAAAGGGTAGTATGGATGGCCTTCTGTATTTGTGGATCCTCATCCATGGATTCAAACAACCACAGACTGAAAATATTTGAAGAAGAATTGTGTGTATACTGAATATGTATAGACTTTTCTTGTCATGATTCCCTAAGCAATACATTGTAATAGCTATTTACCTAGCATTTACATTGTATTATGTATTATAAGTAATTTAGAGATAATATGGAAGGATACGCATAGGTTGTATGCAAATACTATGCCATTTTATATCAAGGACTTGGGTATCCACTAATTGTGATATGGGAGAAGGTCTTGGACCCAATCCCCTATGGGGCTACCAAGGGATGACTGAAATTAGTCATTCACTGGAGGTTGTTAAAGTCTTATTATTTCTGAATTCTCTATAATACAGCGTTTTTACTAATATTGATTGGCCTTGTCCACATTTAATATGAATTAGTGTAAAACCCAGCAGTGCCATTATTTTAAAGACTTAGTCATTCATAATGTTTTAACTATTCCATGGTTTTATTTCTGTTTACTGCAGGATGAAGTGCATGAAAGGGATCGATTTAGTGATTTTTTACTTACAAAATTAAGAGATTTGTTGCAAAAACACCCAACTTTGAAACTAATTCTTTCTAGTGCTGCCTTGGATGTAAATCTCTTTATAAGATATTTTGGAAGTTGTCCAGTGATATATAGTAAGTTGAATTGTCAGATTTCTTCTATAATTTTTGTGAAAGAACACTTTTGGGCAGTATTATATTTATTCTAACAAAAATTGAGGAATGTTCTGAAGTAGAGGCATCCATGTCTGTTTCTCTGTTACCTTTTTGTGTTTTCAACCTATCCTTTTTCATCTACAGCTCTTCAGTACTGTATTAATCTTAAAAGGATATATGCTTTATTTTGACCTTGTGTTTCCCCTTAAATTCTATTTTTAGCATCTTCTCTTTGTTTGTAGATTCCTTGAAAAAGTAGTCTGTACTCCCATGCCTACTTCATATTCCCTTCTAAAAATGCCAACACAACTTTTGCCCTTGTCCTTTAATAATCACTGATTTTTGCCACCAGCCTTTAAAAAAAATTGTAAATTCCTCTTCAAAAAATACAAAAGTTGTGTTTACTTCAATGAAATAATACAAAGATAGAGAAAAAATTTACAAGTTGCCCCATCCCTTTTTCGTTCTGTGTTCTACATTTCTGGTATTACAGATGTTAAAAGTATACTCATACTGACATATGCAAATATATACATATATAAAGTTTATAAAAATTGGTTTTACAGAAATGATCACATACTTGTAGTTAGCTTTATTTCTCATGAACAGTTCTCCAGCTCAGTAACTCTGGACCTAGTTTGTTATTTTAAGCAGCTGTTTTAGTATTTCATGATATGGAATGTACTGTGATTTATTTAACCATTTCTTTATTCTTGGACATTCATGTTAGTTCTAGACCCCTGCTCCTACTAAAAATGATGTTGTAATAAACATCCTTATATGCATATTCTTCTGTACTGGTGCTCTTATTTCTGGGGATAGATTCCTGAAAGTGAAATTGCTAAGTATAATAGTATATCTATTTTTAAATTTTGACAGCTTTTGCCATTTTACTTTGCAAAAGGCTGAAATGATTTACGTTTCTGAATTATTTTTAACCAGTGTTGTTTGACACTGATCTAATTGCCAAACCAATATTCAAATATTAGGCATAAGTCTTACTTAATTTTCTGTGGTATTTCCCATGCTTGGTCCTCTTTTTGTGAAATGGTCAGATCTCAGAATTTATTAGGCGACACTACCTCCTGAGTATCATTCTATATTATAGTCTGTACTTTGTCAATCTCTTCTGTGGACTTCTCTTCTATGTATGTTTAAATATTGGTATTTTTTTAGGGTTATTTCCTTGGTCCATTTCTTTTTCTCTTTTCTGTTCACTCCCTCTTGCTTCTTTCCTTTCCCCCTCCCTCTTTTTTCCTATTTTATGCTGTAATCTAGTAGGTACTGGAGATGCATAGTTTCCTTGAGAGCTCTCATTCATGCCCTTGGCTTCTACTTTCCCTTTTATATTGAGAACTCCTGGATCTTTATTTTCAACTCAGATTGTTTCCTAGAGCTTTAGATTTAGATATCTTATAAGCAGCTCACTTCTAATATGTCCCAAACTGAATACTTAATAATTTCTACAAAGCCTCTTTTTTTTCTTGTTTTGCCTTAGTTAATCATACTATTATCAACCTAGTCACCTAAGTCACAAGCCTGTAAATCCTTAACTTCTCATAATAATCTTGGGTGATCAGGCCCATACAATCTGTACCTTTCCTAATTTTGGCACCTCTTGTTTGACATGCCTGAAACAAAACCTCAAGTTCCGCCAACCAACCTATTCCTCTTTTCAGCTTTCCTTTTACCTCAGATAACAGCATTATCATCTGTCCAGATTTGAAAGCCTGACATCCAAGAACTATAGTTGACAATTCCTTTTTTATTATTCCCCCACATCCAATATAATGCTGAGTTCTATGGATTTTACCTCATGACTAGCTCTGAAATCTGTTTGCTTCCTTTTCGTTTTCATGATTATTAAACTCATTCAAGTTATTGTCCTTTTTAACCTGAACTATTGCAATAGTTCCTTCTTGGTCTGATTTAAATCTATTATGTAGTCCTTTAAATCTGGTTTCCACATTGTAGCAAGATTGGTCTTTCTGAACTGGAATTCTGATGAGGTTGAGTTCTTTTTTGAGTTTAAATCTTTGTTTTTTTTTTTTTTGAGTTGGGGTCTCATTCTGTCACCCAGACTGGAGTGCAGTGGCCGCTCCCGGCCACCGCAGCCTCGACCTGCTGGGCTCCGGCGATCCTTCCGCCTCAGCCTTCCAAGTAGCTGGAACTACAGGCGCGCGCTACCACGCCCGGCTAATTTTTTGATT